>BMAO01019393.1:0-19982 GCA_019973975.1 Trichonephila clavata
TTATTTCTCACAGAAGCCTGCTTACATTTTTGTCATGCCATTTCTCAACAGGAAAAAATTAATGAAAACAAAGTAAAAAGCTTTTAAATTATATAAATTATAAGTACAAATAAATATAGTGGTCTTTAAATCAATCTTAATTAAGTAAATGTGAGAGAACTCAAAGCTTCAAAACATAGCAAACAGAAATGATTTTAGAAATTAAAATTTCAGTTAATACCCATTTCACACGAAAAAGTGGCTAGTGTTCAAAAATATTTTCAATTAATTTAATTTAGAATTTCAAAAACACTTTAAAGTGAATTCAAAACTAAAACCAAATCTCAGAAACTTAAAATTTCTTAAAACTAATTGGTTTTCAGGTCTTCTGGAATGTATGCTTTGTCTAAGATCCAGCCTAGAACCTAGGCTTTTTTTACAGTTTGAAAGTATCCTAAAATGATAAGAGAGAGATCCAGTTCAATTGGAGCAAGCTTTCGAAATATATGGGCCACAAATTTTTTTTAAAAAACCCTGATGTTTTTGTTATTATGCCTTAAATTTGGAAAAATTCTCGACACTTAAGAGAATATTATTTAAAAATCAAAATTATAATCCGTTTTTCTCCACCATGTGTAATTTTTTTACAAAACTACCCAAAATTTTTAATATAATAACATTTCAAAAGCAAAAGGTAGGGTTTTTCTTGCAATATAGAATGAATTATGAGGATAATGAATTTATACTGTTAATATTTAAGAATAAAATAGCAATTTGTAAGGTTCTAATCCTGGAATTAAGGATACATCTCTAAATGTTAAAATTGCTTATAAAATTTCTTATATTATTAATTGTCAGTTAATTTTACTTATGTAAATGTTTTAAGTGTACTGTTTTTTAAAAAGACAAATTAATCAGTAATGACACACATCTTTGCAATGACTGAATTGAAAGATGTAGCTACGGATGACAATTTCCCATTTATAAATATATGCGAATATGCATTTAAAGGATGTAATACTAAAGAAACGGAAAAAATGAAAATCAAATCTGAGTAAGAAAATGGAAAGAACGCTTTCGCATTTAACACATTTAAGAAAAATATATTTCCTTATTAAAATTATTGATTGAAAGTGTATTATGTGATTCCGACAAAAATGCTGAAGTGGTGAGAGTATTATTTTATTCTTAGTGTAAGTTGTAATGATGAGATTTGATTTATGCCCAAAAATTCATTCAACAGAAAGTATAAATTTAAGGATTAAAATTTGCATAAATTAAAAGTATTAAAATCTCTTAATGTTATTTTAAATTAAAAATATAATTAAATGCAGAAAGCCCAGTTTTATTGTACAAACTTCTTCATCGTATATATAACAGAGTTTCCCAAACTTCGTTGTCTCATAGACCCCTTGCCATGTTTTTTCCGGTTTCGGGTAGACCCTGCCTACCTAATATTAATTTTTGCAAATTTATCAACTTAAAATATCTTTTTGATAATTGGTGCTACTACTTTCAAAAAATTAAATTTTTTAACTGTAATGAAGTATAGTTTCTGCGTTTAAAACTTAAGAAGCGCATATAATGAATTATAGTTAAAACAAAATAACTGAACAAATGCTTTTAAAGAGAAGGATGAATCTGGTGTTTCAATAACAAATTTTCAATATTTAATATCAATCTTGTCAGGTTTAACCCTAACCTTCCTTTTTCGTAAGTGCCTACTTCTTTCTTTCTTTTCCTTTCTTTTTTTTTTTTTCGTTTTGAGATTGGCAAACTCAGTGAAACTCCCTCTCACAAGGAAAAAGACATTTAAAAACTTTCTCATGATATTCCATATTTTGTGACAAATATCAGGTATGTCTTTTTAAAGCCAAAATTACTGACATCCGTTTCTATAAGATCTTCATTAGGACCTATTCTAATAAGTTCCTATTGCAATATGACACTTTTTTTTTCAAAGCGACTACTTGAAATCATTGTCTACTGCTGTATTAATAAAAAAAAATAAAAAAAAAACAATCTCAAACTTAGTTTCAAAATCTGAGTAAGGCATTTAAATGTTAAACGTAGGTTAAAATGTCCTGACAGACTGTGACAAATATAAAAAATTCGTGACGTTCAATATTATACTTCTTTAGCTTAATTTGGAAAAAAATGCTGAAATATTCCTTGTATTAATAAAATTTATGTTATCACCTAGTATGGTAGTCAACTTTTATGTTGTTAAACTAACCTCACTAAATTTAGTAAACGTTAAATTGGTAAAATCTAGTTCCCACTGGATCAAATTTTTTTAAAGAGTAACGTCATGATCTGGTTTAATGAGAACCACGATCATAGACCCCCATTTACACCTCATGAGCCCCCAAATTATTTTTTTACTCGCGTGGAACTCTTGCAGGTCGTCATAGACCCCTGGGAGTGCATACCTTTGGGAATCATTGGTATATAATGATACTACATTTATTCTCATTTTGCTTTTTAAAAAAAATGATCACTTTTACTTTTTTACCTCATAATTTTTTTTAAAAAAAAATAAAGAAAAAACAGGAAAATCGGTTTGCGTTTTCTTAGTCTGATATTCAACAATGATTACAGATTACTTCTGTCTTGATCAAATCGTAATACCAAAATAAAAATGTTTTTTTTTTTTTTAGTTTTAAAAAGTAATAGAAGAAAATATTAATTTTCTTTTGCTTATTAAAAATATTTTTCAACTTTTAACTCGTCATTTCTTTAAATCTTTATTTTTTATCCTTTATTTGCTTGTTACTATGATTCAACAAATTGGATGGTTTCTGTTCGCCGTGATGTGGATCCAACGTTCATCACACAATTTTCTCCAAGGCAACAGCTATGAATGAGAAATCTCCCTTTTTCCAACAACACAGAAACCGAAAAAGCAATAAAATCGTCCCCAACAAAAGCGCTTGTAGACCTCCCGTATCTTAAAGGGGGAAGGCATAAAATTGTGGTGCATTTTCGAAGTAGTTCGCAAAAGTACACAGGAACCGTTTCGCTACCGCCAGCTTTGAAAAAGTAGACCGCTTTTGAATGAGTTTCAATTAGATCCTCAACCACCCAGAGGGTTAAAGGTGATCTCAGAATCAACACAAAAAAAACAATAATAGCAAAGTCAGTTTCTCTTCATATTAATAGTAACCACTCTGCTTCAAACTCGTTACTCACTTTTTAACTAACATGGCTCGTTTCTACCATACTTACACAGGTTCCAAACTAAAACTAATTCTAAACATCGCTGTATATTTACAAGACATACGCAAAACACATTGCACTTTCAAACATCCATTCCTTTTCAAAACTAAAAGGTTTAGAAACCCCCATTAGCTTGAAAAATATCTAACAATTGCTATAATTATTTTATCATTCATTTCATGGATTAAAATTTCTACAAATATCTCTGATACAATTTAATAATCATCTTTCAAACTCTACCCTCCTTCTATCACTTTTATTGTATTTTCAAGCTCTCATGTGTTTTATTCCATTTATTAAACACCAATACATTAATGATTATTTTGTGTACAATAAATTTCAATTATGTACTTGTATGTGTACATGTATATATACACTGCTGTCCACACAAAATGCAACATCAAGAAGGACCAGAGATATACCACAGCGAAATTTATTTGGCAGATAAAATGTGTATGTTTGTTGTACAAATATCAACCAATTAAAATTACCGCCACTTGTGAAATGTGGATGATAACAAAATCCGTAGTTAGTGTAATCGACATTTTTGCCTATAACATTACCACACGCCTCGGTATAGAATAAAAGAAGGTTTGGATGTATCCTTGGGGTACAGCAGTCTGTGCGTCTTTTATATATTCCCAAAGTTGATCTGGTATAGAGGTGGGTGGTGTATCCCAGGTCAGTCGTTATACAAACATAGACCACACGTTTTCGATTGGGGATACATCGGGAGAACAAACAGGCCAGGGAAGCAATTCACTCTGATGGGTAAAGAATAAATATTGGACATTAAATGCCACGTGTAATCACGTATTAAACTGTCAGAAAATGGCAAGAGCTAAATGTATGGAAAAACCACGGGCTCCAACACCTTGGAGATGTAAACCTTTCTGTTCAGTGTACCGGCGAAGCATACCAGAGGGGTGTGGCAGGAAAAACCATTACCTCCCCAAACCATGATATCGGGTGCAGGACCAGTGTGGCGATACATAACACAACAGTTCAGCGGCCTCTCAACATGGTGTCTCCAAACCCGAATTCGACCATTCTGATGCTAAAGGCAGAAGCGGAATTTGTCAGTAAACACAATGTCATTCCATTCCGTTGTCCATGTGAACCGTTCATCACCCCTCATTGGGGGAGCAAACACCTGTGGTTTTCTAGGCAATGATAAACGAAGCAATGGACGCCTTGAGAACCTTCCACTTAGGTGCATACGGCTTCGAATGGTACAAGCGGACACCGAATGATGTGTAACAAACTGAATCTGTTATGATATGGTTCGTGATGCGTCTGCGTGATCGCTTACTGTCATGCGAACAATTCACCTGTCATCTTAGGAAGTGGTACAACGAGATGGGTGCGATCAGCCCAGTCGGTCCATCGTATCTTCTTGCATCCAGTGAGAACAGATCCGCATTACAGTTGCTTCGTTTCGTCTAACACGTTGATCGATTTCTATAAATGATGATACGCAATCCCTAAAGGCCACTATTCTTCCTCGGTCGATTTCAGAAACTTACGCAAAAGACGTTCCATGTATTCCATGAGGTATAGGTGAACAGCTTGCACACCAAAAAAGTGCACGAACAATTGCCGTATTTCAAATCAATAACCTGTTCTCCCCTTATGTTGCTCTACTAGGTGGTGCATGATGTGCGTCTGCGCTATAGTGTTAATGATTTGCATATTTCATCGGCCCCAACGCATGATGAAAATTTCACTTGGTTTCATTGCTTCCTTCAGGGTGTTGTATTTTGAGTGGGAAGCAGTATATGTGTAAAGGTATTTGGGTGCATATATGTGTATATGCTTACATTCATTTTTGATTGTTGTATTAAGATATTGTTTATTTTTTTTGTTTTGCTGTTAATATGTTTTAAAGAAATTTGTATGGATTGTTTTGTATATATGTTATGATTTTTTTGTTGAACCTTTTTCATTTTGTTACTTATTATTATTTTGGTAAATCTATAAAGTGATGTTATATTTACTTTTTTACATCTATTTTATATATTAAGTACAAATTTGTACTTTTCTATGTCTAAATAAAGCTGCCCAGAAGGCTGGTGCCTGCTGGAGTGAAACTTTTACCGGTAGTCCAGTGCTCATAATTATACAACCTTAGTGGAGTGATCGGTCTTCTCAGGTGAAAAGAAAATAGCTTGGCTTTATTACCTTACTTTTAGATGAAATGATATTTTTTCATTCTGTTTTTAATTCACATAATCTTTCCTCTTCGGCAGAGGAAAATCAAGCTTTATTATTATAAAAAACAAGATAATTTCAATCGAGTAAAAGAAGAGAGAAAGCAGCGTAGTTGAAAACGCCAGCTCTAGAAGGTAGTATATATATATATATATAGCCGCGTTTCTAAATGTTAAACAAAAAAAAAACTCTTTCTGTGAAGGTAATTAAATTTTCAATGACTCTGATGATTAATCATATTTAGTTGAACGTTCCAGACTATTGATAAAAATAAATAAACCACTGCATGCAGAATAGAATCGTTAAAGGGTCGATTAAGCCCGCAATAACAAAAACTTAATTTATAGTCAGCAAGTTGTCGTTTAATGCAACAAGCTAAATATAGAACAAAGTAATTTAAAATTCCAATTTCCTCCAAATATGTCTCAAATATATCTGTTAAACTATTACAAATAATGTAATCTTGTAATAATGTTCCTAATGGATTTGTAATTGATATCGGGAAAATTAAAAAGTAATTTGCGTCATCGATTTATCAATTAGATACATTTTTTGCAGTGTTTTACTTGTTGGTATATCAAAATGCTGAAACATTTTTAGTGAAATTAACACTTTGATCTAATCAAACATTTCCGCGGCTGTTTCCGACAGTAAAATTATTTGCATATTGATTTACTTATTAGTAAAATTTTATTTTCGGTATGAGTATAAATAAATTATAAGTTAATTTTTTTCTTTAAAACAAGCTTTTATTTTATTTATTTTTATTCTGAAACGAATAAAATAAACTTTTTCTTTAAAACTTTTTTACTATCAACTTATAACGTCATTGTACAATTTATATGATATAAAAGCTAGTCGTGAGATTAAAGTACTCTTATTTACTTAGTTTGAAATTTTTAAAAATTAAAATCAATCATATCAATTTATTTAATTTACTTTTTTATCTGCAGAGGTAAATCTCAAAAAAGTTTATTTTATTCCTTTTAGCGCGTTTAAATAAAAGCTTTTTAAATTTTTTTTTTTTTTACTTTTAATTTATTTTTTACTTTTTAGTTATCACTGAACAGGTTTCTCGGTCTGTTCATATTATTCAACGCGTCATTGTTGCAAGGTGTTTGCCGGTTATTTTCAAACATTCTAGCTAAATGAATTCTCTCAAAAAGGGTACTAGACGAAAAACACAATTTTTTGCTTAAATCCGTAATTTTTAAGCATATTTTTCAATCTTCGTACATATCTTGCATAATATTGTTCTACACACGAAAAAAAAATTTGAGATTATATTCATAAATGACGAAGTTATTAAATGTTTAGTTAAAATTTTGAGTATTTTTTGAAAAATCGTAAAAAAAAGTTTGTGGCATTTTATTTTTTAAATGACTGATTCTAAAAGAGCAAACCATGATCTGTTTTAGTACGGAATGTTGATTCATTTAAACAAAAAAAAATCATGCGCAATAATTTAGACATTATTTTTATAAAAACGCATTGGTTTTGACTTATTTAAAAAAATCGTAAGAAATACAAATATTTTTATTTTGTAAAAAACATTATACCGTATCGGGACGAAACAAATGATCTTTCAGATTCTGTAATTATTTTTTGTCTGAGTTTCATTGATTAAAGTTAGATAATATTTTTACGTTGTAAAAATGTAGTTATTTTTAGACATAGTTAATTAATATATTCAAAATAGCGCAACGTTATAAAATTCCAGTTTGGCTGAAAACCGATTTTTGACGCCAACTTTTGTCATTGTTGTAACAATAACATTTTTACAACAATGCAGACATATCAAAGTTGGCGCGCAAAACTATTTTTTTAACGTTTTTAATTAATATATTTTTAATTCATTGCAATATCGGAATATAAATGGTCAAAGCATGCCTTGCCATCCAAACAAACTTGTATACAAAATTTCAGCTCAATGGGTTGAAGATATCAGCATCAAATTTGAGTTGCAAGATTCCACCCGAACAAATTACATACATACATACCTGCATACATACATTTTAAGCTAAATAAAAGCTTGTAAAAAATGACATTCATCGCTTTCAAGTAATGTACTATTCTAAAAAAAATGCATTGATTTGACCGTGATCTTAACCAAAAATATTGTTTTATTTTTATTTTATCTCTCACTGTGTGAGTGGATTTGTCATGCAGCACAAAAATTTTTCATTGCATTTGAAGCAAGTATTGTACTGCGAATAACCTTTTATTAAATTACCAACTCATAGTCTCAAATGAAACACGATGATAACTCAGTAATAAATGAAAAATCGTCAAAGAATTCTTGCTGCAATACTAGAAGAACGAAAGTAATAAAGCTTTACACATAGGATGTGAACAGCGCATTAGTAAGAAGCATAATTGAATATCTAAACTATTTAGAGATATCTTATTTATTGCACACATCTTAAATTATTGCACACATATGCTATCAATAACAACTAAAATGAATCAATTACGGAGGAAGTTGTCATCGAATTGAGCTAGGTCTGGATGAGACGTAAAAGAACATCCTTCTATTTTGATTCACACAATTCACTGCCACACTTCACCATTCTTAATGGTTGCATAGAATTTGCGATTCCGTCTCTCAACAACTCATAACGGCGAGATGTGGCCGTGGTATCCTAGTCGTTAAGGTCACAGGCTCGTAGCTAGCGTGTCATGGGTTGGAACCTAGTACAGCTGAAGACCTACCGTGGTCGACGCACGTTAAATATGTCGAGGCTCAAACGCCCATTGGTTGGGTGGAAGTTAGCAAAAAGTGGACAATAGCTCAGTTGTTGTCCTTGTCACTTTCCCTTAGTTAAAAGTTATGAGGTCCATCGCCAATAGCTCTAGTGCAGCTTCATAGTTTAAAACTATTATTCTCACTCTCATTAAAATAACCCTTATTCTCACTCACTCAGAGAGTGAATTAAAGGGAGAACGTACTAGCCAGGAAAACAGTGGAACATCCTATGTATCGATCAAGATCAAGACATGAAGGGCAACTTGCGCTCTTGATTTACCTTGCTGAAGAAGAACGGTTCCAAAGCTTCGATGGTGATTCACAGATACCAGCCTCAAGATCCAAAAATGTACCGTTAAGGGTTCAAATTGCCGATGACGCGACTCAAGAATTAAACTCTAGCTGGATCCTCATCGTAACGCTATTATGCCTTCTTTTAGTACGGAGTCTAAGATAACTCCAATAGATTACGTGACGAGTGTTTCAAACGGAACAGGGGCATGCGTCAATATGACGGGCCATCTCAACTAGAGACCTGTCCGCAACTGCAAAACTTCCCAACGACACCCAAACCTTCTAGAAATGTATAACAATTGCACTATATGCTGTAAAAGCAACTTTCTCTTACAAAGGGAGGGCATAAATAAGGAAGTTCATTTGGGGACTAGACTTTGCGTAATAGTAATACTCTTTTAGGGTGTTCAACCCTCAATATAATAGCACCGAATGGACAGTCAATTCTGAGAAAATAGTCTTCGAAATTCAAGCTTAGCTTAAATAGAAAAGTTTCAATTGACTCCAACGATGCAGAATATTAGGTAATAATGTACTAGCGTACCACGGGTTGAATAGGGTTCGAGTCTCTTCACCAACGTTCTTTATCCTAATTCTATAAACTCTTTATGCAATTAAATAAATTTATTTAAAAAAGGTTTATTAAATATTAAATGATATTTTACATAATATTTTTATTTCAAAAAGTAAAATAGTTACAAATAGTTTTAAAATACGTACAGTATATTAAAAAAATCAAACATATTATTTTATCATTATTATTATTATTATTATTATTATTAGATAATTATTCTAAATTTTTTAAAATATTTAATATGACTTTTTTTAAATAAATTTATTTAATTGTAAAAATATTTGAATTGGTGGAAAAGTTGATCACATGAGTCGAACCCTATCGACCGGGGGTACGCAGGTGTGTTACCACCTATGCCAATGCATTGCTGGAGGTAATTTTAGCTAAATTGTATAAAAACGAAGCATGAATTTCGAAGCCTATTTTATCTAAATCGCCTGCCTATTCGGTGCTATTACCATTGCAGATTAAAATCCTAAAGGAGTACTACGATTGCACAAAGTATCGTCTTCAAATGAATTTCCTTAGTTATGCTCGTCCCTGTAATTATCACTCAGAAAGCCCTTCTCTCTCATCAGCAAGAAATTTTTTTTTAAAGAAAAGGGTACGTTGCGAACTTTTTTTCGCAAGACGCAAGCTACAAAATACAGATATAAAAGTGTTTAACGCCTATCCCAAAAGACGATTTCTTTTCGTGTCAGTCGTCTAAGGCAGTCTCCGCAACCTTTTCTCACCTACAACGCACCAAAATTCTTTCTAGAATTCCGCGGCACACCAAAAGCTAAAGTATATAGGTATTAATTGATACACAAATTTTACAATAAATGTTTGTTTTTTTATTTGAAAAGTATACATACATAAAACCATAACATACTTATTTCTACGCAATCATATAATAATTATTAATGTGATACCTGCGCTTGTTTCAATGAACACAAAAGTTTTATATTGGGCTCAATATTTGACAACGCAACCCGAAGTTCTTGGTCAAGATCTTTCAAGCATGACCGCTTATCATTTTTAATTAATACAAGAGTTGAAAAACTTTGCTCACATAAATATGTCGTCGAAAATGGAATTAATGTTAAGATTCCTTTGTAGGAAATGTGAAGATATTCTTTTTTAACGTAAATCCAGAAAACATCTAATGGAACTTCGGAGAAGTATAATTTTAAAGTCATGTCATTATTTAAATCTGTAAATTCCTCTCGAATTTGTAGAGGCAGTGCTTCCGTAGAATTTATTGCATTGGTTGCAAAGGGATTTCGAATCCAATCATATTGTTCCGTATTAATGGAATAAAAATATTGATCAAATTTCTGCTGAAGCATACTTGAATGTTGTTGGGCCAGATCCACAATTAATCGTTTGTTTTCAATTGTAATATGATTGGTCCTTTGGTACATTTCCAAACATCCTTTTTGCAACTCTTTCTGCCAAAGTTCGTGTATTTTAATAAATCCTTGTAATTTGTCGGAGCACGTCAAAATATTCTCATTTCGACCTTGCATTTTTTTTATTAAGTTCATTCAAATGCTCGAATATATAAGCCATGTATGCAAGTTTGGCTATCCAGTAATCATCATCGAGGTGCTGGCATATTTCGAGCATATTCTGTGTTAAAAGAAATTCCCGCACCTCGTGACGAAGCTCAAATAATCTAGCCAAAACTTTGCCTCGGGATAGCCAACGAATTTCTGTATAAAATAATAAGGATTCATATTTGGCTCCCATTTCTGCACAAAGTAATCCAAAAATTCGAGAATTTATGGCTCTTGATTTAATTAAGTTTATGATTTTAATGCATTCATTCATCGTGTTCAAAAGTTCTTCCGGCAAATTCTTGACCATCAATGCTTCTCGATGTATGCAGCAGTGTGTAAATTGTACCGTCGGATTTTTTTGTTTTACACAAGAGACAAAACTTTTTTTACTACCCGTCATTGCCGCAGCGCCATTCGTGCAAACAGCAATGCAGTTGCTCCATTGAATATTACATATTTTGAAGAAATCATCGGTTACTCGAAGAATTTCTTCACCAGTAGTTCGCTCTGGAACCTCCTTACAAATTAAATAATGTTCTGTAATAAAGTCCTCGCCAACGAAACGTACAATAGCTATCAGCTGTGCTTTATTTTTAATATCAGTTGTTTCATCGATCTGAAGCGCAAATTTTTCAGCCGATAACAGTTTTTTAATCAGTGTTCCTAAAATATCGCTTGACATATCGTGAATACGTCTTTTAACAGTATCAGCAGACAACGAAACTTTATTCACTTCCTTAACTTCATTGGGATCAAGCATAAGTCTAACAATTTCCATGCATGCTGGTTTAATAAGTGTTTCGCCGACAGTATGTTGCTTCTTTCTGACGTGCAATTAATTTTGCAACATGATAGCTAGCTTTTAATGCCTTTTCAGAAACTGTTACGGCCGATTTCATAAATTTCTTCTGTTTTTTATTTTGTTCTAAGCACCTCTTAAAATATTGTTTGTCTTTGTTGGCGCAGCTAGGATGGCTTGAATATAGATGCCGCTTTAATTTATTGGGTACCATTGACTCGTTTGATAGCTGATCGCCGCAAATGATGCACTGTGGTCTTGGTGCCGTTTCGTAACCACACCACGAGAATCCATATTTAATGTAGTCTTCGTCGGACTTTCTTTTCACTACCTTCTTTAGGTTTTTTGTAACACTTGTGCAGGGTTCTTCATCATCTGTACGTGAAGACGAATCTTTCCGACGTAAAAATTTATTCATATTTAAAGGGGTATACAGCTTAAAAAATTTTATACGAAGAACGTTAACCATACATAATCCAGTAGGATAATTAATAATAATTATCGTTAGTGGTAGGAACGTGTTTATTTAACTTTGTGTTGTAAAATAGTGACAACCATGACATACGAGTGAACGTGATGTACCAAGCGCAAATGCAAATAACACATGCGCATGAGTCTTCAACGACGCCCATAACGGTCATTTTGCTTTATCTATGATTTATTTGGTGGGCCTTGGTGTTTACACAACAACACTATGCAGTTTTCAATTGTTCTCACCAGGGGACCATTGAATAATTATTTAGTTATAATATAATTATTCTATAGTATATTTAGAAAAATAGACATTATTATGAAAAAAAATTGTTATTGTGTGTGTGTATTAAATACATGATGAAAAATTGTAAAATGTCAAATATAATGTATTTGACCGCGGCACACCTGTATCTGGCTCATGACACACCAGTGTGCCGCGGCACACCGGTTGCGGAGCACTGGTCTAAGGCGTGTAGGACGCAGCTGTGAACTAATAGCCAGAGTGTCAAATAAACACCCTTGCCAAGCTCAACAGCTAGGTGCGGAAAAATATTTTTTTTCCCTATCAATATAATTTCTTTCTGCTAATGTGATTTACTAAATAAATCTGATAACTACGAAACCGTCTTCATATCTCAAAATTAGAAAAATATAATCTGACCTCGACAGAATTCTTTAAAATATTCCACGTAAACAGAAATTATAAAACTTTATTACACTGCGCTAAATAATTATTCACCGAATGGATTTTCCCCCTTCTATTTTATTTTGGGACTATCTTTGCTTTATTATCTAATATATAGTACAAAGTTATATGTCCTTTAAAACGGTGTACAGGGAAATAGAATTTAAGGCGAAGAAATGTCTTTTCAGATTTATTTTAAGCTGCTTTTTGTATTGGAAAGGATGAAAGTAAATTGCAAGTGATTGTAAAGCAACCGAGAATTCCAGACACATTAAGTGTTAAAAAATACATATTATTTATAAAAAAAATACTCATTCTATTCCATGACGATTGGAAGAAGAAAATATTTCAATTGCTAAATGTAAGTCTTCACCTTTAACATTTAAAATTATTTTTGCTGTGAGTAAAATATATTTCTTTAAACTAATAGTTAAGACTAAAAGCAAACAGTAAAAATTACGTTAAAGTTTATTATTTCTTTTTTGTTCAACATAGAACTAAATGAGTGTAAATAGTCGGAGTTAAATGTAAAGATTTTACGAAAAACATGTCGGGCACTAACAGCTATATTTTTTTTTATACTTGAATAAATACTTAGATTTCGTCTATTTGATTTCTACTAATAGGAAAACTATTTTGTTTAATTATTTATCTGCGAAAAAAGCAAAAAAGTTACTTATTCAGTGAACCGGATTTTCAAATTTATTCCTTTTTGTCCTATGTTATTAATAAGTACCACAGCTTAATATAACATGAGATATAAGTAAAGTTTTATATTTAAACTTACTTATAAAGCAAGTAATATAAGAAAAAAAGTTGCTGAAGTCAATTCCTACTTAGGTCAAGAAAGGAAATTTTTATTTTAGTTACATTTTATCAAATAATTACAATTAATATAAATATGTATATGCATATGACAGAATCACAACATTATAGTGGCAATTATATTTTTATTTATTATCATTAAAGTATAGTACTGTCATCCAAAACAATCGGGCATATACAATTTCAGTTCAACTGAATACTTTGAGACACTTGAGGGAAAAAAAATCTTTTAAAGTTTTGTGACGCAAGTCACTAAAAATGAATATAACGACTGTATCTGTAATTCTTTAAATAATTAGTTTCAGTCAATTAATTTCAATTAATTCTAGTTAAATTATAGTATTGTCACCCAAAACAATAGTGTTTAGAAAATTTCAGCTCAAATGAACGCTTTGAAATGTGATTTAAAAACCTTTTAAAATTTGGACACAAGTCAACAAAATGTTCTTTAAGTCGCCAAAAATAGTGCCAACGTGTCTGTATGTGTATAATTCTTTGAATAATTACCGTAAAAAACCGTCGCACAACGCGCACCTATACTTCCACGAAGATTTTTTAACATTTTGGTATATTCGCGATATAACGAGCACCCCCTTTACGAAGAAACCTGAAACGTAATTATAAAATTCTTTTATGTTCTGAAGTCATTCATTCAAGGTCCCGGGCTTTTGAAAAAAAAGCATACATCTTGAAGTGCAACTCTTTAAATTGGTAAGGTATGTCATTTCTTTTATATAAAAAGTATTTTGATCTACACTGATGAAATAAATTAAGAGAATTTGCATATTTTATTGAATTGTATGAAAAAAAGTGAACAGAATAAAAAACCACTGCTTCTAGATAGAAATGTAAATCTTGCATGGCAAATACGTAAGCGTACTCGTGTGTGTATGCGGAGCCAGCAGAAAAACAGGCTTTATAAGCGCGTGTAAGTTAAGACGTGTTTCGTTCGCCAGCAAACCTCGGTGAACTTCTTCGTGTTATTTTGAAGCAATCTGTTCAATTCAAATTGTAGCAGTAAAATAAGGAACCACCAATGTTTAGATGATGGAATGATATGGTGAAGTGTGGGTAGGCTAAAGCAGGCCAACGCCAAGTCCAGATTTGTATAGAGTTCAATTTAACGCCCAGCGTCGTGTGTAACTTATGGTAAGTTCCATAATAATGGATCCATCGAGAGAAAGCCTCGGCAAGGTCGTTTAAGAACCACGACGGCCAGGCGTTTGTCGATTATAGCGAGGCGTAACAGAGGGGCTACAGATTCTCAGCTCTCTCGTTACTTTTATGCAGCCACAGGAACCCGTGTATCAAGGGTGACTGTTTCAAAAAGACTTCATAAGAAAGGGTTGTTTGTTAGAAGACCTGCTTTTTGCGTCCTGCTAGCGTCTACGAACATGAGAGTCTGTTTAGCAAGGTGCAGAAGCATAGTTCAGTTAGTTTACCGATGAGTCCTATTTCAGCCAAAACCCCAATTCTTGCCGTACGTTCATATGGAGAAAACCAGGGGCCCGTTACCTACCCTACAATGTCCGAGAAATCGACAGTTATGGTGGAGGAAGTTTAATGGTCTGGGTAGGCATCATGTTGGATGGCAGTACACCTCTCCTTATCTTTGAAAAAGGCTTTATGACTTGTGTGAGGTAAGAGATGAGGTCTTTGAGCCCTATATTGGCCTTTTCAGAGGTACATGTGGCCCCGAGTTCATTTTAAGGGACCATAATGGGAGGCCACATACAGCTCTTTTGGTCGATGAATTTCAAGAGAGTAAGGATATTCACCGTATAAATTGCCCAGCCAGATCTCTAGACCTCAAACCTATAGAGCCTGTCTGAGATCCTCTGGGGAGGGCAATTGTAACTTGCAACCCCCCCCCCCCGAGAACCAAACAGGAAATAAAAACGTCGTTGCTGAGCGAGTGGGATCAATTTCCACAAGAACTGATATAAACGGCCTTATTTCAAGTATGACATCATGCTGCGAGTCCTGAATAGCTGTAAGAGGAGGCCATACCTACTATTAACCCATTTCTTTTTTTATTCTGCAACAGCTGTTTAATACCTTCCAACTCCAATGAGTGTTACGCATTAGCATGCGTAAGTATTGCAATTGTTTAAAGATTATTTTTTTGTATTGTATTAATGTATTTACATATCAAATTTCATTAATATCGGTCCAGTAGTTCTGGAGATAATCGGCCAAGTCGGCAAATTCTCTTCATTTTTAAAACCAGGGGATGTAGAATTCTAATTTCTTTTTTGCCCATCTATTTTTATTATTATTATTATTTTAAAGCTATCATTTTTATACCCGGCGTATAACGCGCACTTGTAAACTTCGATTGTAATTTTGGCGTTAAATGTGCACGTTATACACTGGATTTTGCGGTAGTTTAAATTAATTAATTATAATTAAATTACCGTATTACCATCTAAAATAATCGCGTATTTAAATTTTCAGCACAATTGAGCACTTTAAAATGTATTTTATTAACGATTGAACATATGAACAAGATATAGGGAGATTGTGAACTAATAGTAGGAATTGAAAAATAGAACCATGTGGCTCTTCTTTTTGCATTAGGGCACAATTATTTTCCATTTCTTGTCATGATTCCTGTTAAATAGCATATTGTTTCAAATTTGGGGGGGAGGGCAGCCGACGAATGCAATTACTTCAAAAATAACAAATTCATTAATGAACATGAGCTCATAGATGACTACATGGAGGCAGTTCGACGTAAATGTCCAAAAAAGTGTTAAAAATGATTATTTAACAATATTACAAATCGCACTCGTTATAAAGCAGGTTTGAAACGTAAAAAACGGGCAACATTAAAGAATGCAGGTTGCTTATTAGCAGGAGCTTAGACAGACGAGAGAGAAGTCTTTCGTTATTGTCTCAGTCAACATAAAGGCTTTTTCAATGCTCGACTAAGCTCTCTTTTGAAATGAACCGACTTTGAGACCGTTTATATAACATCATCGTAATTTCTACTATGATCAATCATTTAACTCTCCTTGATGATATCGTAGTTTTTGCTAAATTTGTTTCCAAGGTCAATAAAAATGACAATCTGAAAAAACCCTGGTCAGTTCTTCTACAATTGACATAATATTATTTTTCAGTTTCACGTTGTGAAGCAAATCTTGCACATAAAATTCAATTTTCACACAAGGTGAGAATTCCACCAGGGAAAACAGCATCCGTAACGTATTTCAATAAATACAACGTGTTTATAAGAATGAAAATAAAGTGAAAATATTTTGCTTTGGACTATTGAGAAGATTTTTTGCTTTAAATAATCATTGTTGTAAAAAAAATGGTTCTATCTGATAAATCAGAATAGAACCAAACGCACGTTAACTTCTATGAATACAGCGATTTTTGATTTCAAAATTTATTTCAATAATTAATTGCATTTTCTTATATTACTCCTACTTTATTACAACCGCAAATTAATTAATATTAAATTAATTAAATTGTTTTTAAAGTTTGGTAAGAGATTTTATAGTTTTATTATATCTTCGGTGAAAACGACTTCAAATAATCAAATTGCTTATTACTACACCATTTAATTCTTAAAAAAACAAAATACAAAACAGTTTATATTTTTCATAATTTCAAATTTAAACAAGTGGCTTACATAAATGAGAAAAATATATTTTCAAGATTCTTTACTTTAAATCGATGAAATATGCTAATCTTCATTTTTGTAACTCGTTTATGGAAGAAATTGAAAATACATAGGAAGACGTAAAGATTACGAAAAATATTTTATTTGAAATTACTCGAAAAATTAAAAAAAAATGCACATGCATGAAATGTTATTTTGTTTTTATAATAATATGGAACTTTCACCAAATTCTCACGTGAAAAAACTTCCAGTAAAGCTTAGTTGAATTTAAAAGGTAACTGAAAACCTAATATTATATAGAGACCCATTAAAAAGAATCAAATTTTAAATTACCAGAAATTTTTTCTGAATATAGTGAATTTTTATAAAGTAACATTTGACTTTTCGTGTACAATTTACAATTTCCGTATTATGTTAGAATTAATGCTAATGTATGAAATTTGGACAAAAAATATAAATGGTATTGTGTTTTTACTATGAACTCAACGATTAAAGGGTGCCAGTTATTCCTTAGATTTATTTCAAGGATATTGTATTACTGAGAAAAATGAATTAATTTCTATCTTGTATGTATATAAATATATATCCTTTTCAAATAGGGCTGCGTATTGGTAATTTACCTTTGAAGCCGTGGTTCATTCCTCGACAACTGGTATCACTTTTTAGTGTGCTAAAAAAGCTATAATTTTTATTTCAAATCTTTCACACTAGAGATGTTTATGACAAATATTATAAAATATAAATATATACAAATTGATCGATAGCAGAGACCATTTACTTTCACGAAAAGTATTAATTATTTTTAAAAGTACGATAATTATTTTTATCGAGTACGTTTTACAAATGAGGTAATATAATACTCTTTCTTTAAGTATTTATATTTTGCTTCTTTGTAACTCTTTGTGATTTCATTTTTTTTTCTTTTTTTTTACTTATTTCACTTGTTTATATGTTTCTTTTTTTACTCCAATGCAACACAGTCATTTTAGCAAAAAGTGTGTGTATGGAATGAGAAACCATTCGCTCAGTAATCCTCTACTGCTGCTTTGGAATACATTGTCCTTTGATAAGTTCTCGAGCTGTCTTTTCAAATTTTCAGAAAGGCGAATGACTAGATAATTCCTTTTCTTCTTTAAGAACGTTTTAGCTGAAAGGAAAATAAGTTAGGTTTATTTTGTTTTATTATTTTTGTGTAGTTTTGTATTATTTTTTGTACTGTTTTTTATAATTCTTTCTTACATTTTTGAAAATCGGAGTATGAATATGAAATACATTGAGAATTGCAGATCTTCTAAGAAAGGATGAAAGTAATGATCGAGAAAAATAAAAAATAGATGAAGTAAAATTGAAAGTAATGGCAGTTATGAGAAAAAAGTAATTTGAAACAACGATCCATTTCTCTGTTAGCAGCCTACTATGGGTTTTTACTACTATGGGTTATGAGGCACCTCGACTCGCGGAGTTTGTTATGTACAAAAAAAAGAAGCCTCACTGTTGATTTAACTTTGAATACGAATCAATAAATTTAACTTGCAAATATGAACTATGTTCCTTAAAAGTATTTCAATATATCTATTAACGTTGGAAACTCTCGCTCTATTCTCTTTTCTTCCTATTATCATCTGCTTTCATTTATTAATTTATATTACTTAAATGTTCTTAATGTTCATTGTATTCACTAATTTTTAATCGCTTATCATTATAGGTTGCAAAATTTAGCATCTTTTTTACAACAAATCTCGATGTGCGAATTCATCAGTTGACTATTAGAATACAAATTGATATGTGTTTTTGACAGATAATAGATAAAGTTGATAGTTTTACTAATTGATTTCATTAGATTTTCGATTGCAAAGGTTTTTTTTATGTGAATATGTGTTCTTGCTTGTTACGTCCTAGTTTAAGTTAAAAAGTTTATTCTATCTCGAATTGATTATTTGCTCCGCATTTAGAACATTGAACCCACCGAAACAAAAATAACAAATCTATTAATAACGAGAAAAATAAGCGGTAATGTTTCATATTTAAAATGATTTAGCTTTTTCACAAAAATTAATGTCGAAATAGAAAGAAAAATAATGTTGAATGCTTCTTAAACAATGGTTTAAAATTTTGACCTAAGCGATTGACTACTTTATCACTCTTTGTTCATAAAAGTTTGACGAATAACAAAGAAACAAATTTGATTTTACTCTTTTCGCAGAATTTTCTATTGTGATAAAGAGGAATTTTTAGAATAAGCAATAAAATTTGAAACGTTGAAATGATTAAGACATTACGAAAAGCTATCATTTTATTTCTAAAAAGGAAAGAAACATATTATAAATTACACAGTTCACATTATTATAATAACATTTATTCAAAATTTATTGCAACACAATCCAACATAAATCAACTAATACTCTTTTCAGAAAAACATTTCGTGCAACTGACAAATTGTTATTGAAAAATCCTTAGTACTTTTCACGATGTAACACGATTTTTCGTTTTGCAGAATATTATTATCGTATTTAATATGATATGACAAGATATTTCATTTTAGAAAGTTTCTTTTTTCATGCTCCCTGAATTTTTTTAAAAACTTATAACATTTTCTCATTTATCATCATTTTCAAAAATACTCAGCAGGAGCTACAAGTATTATTTGAAATGAAAAAAGATTTTTTTAACATATAAAGTCATATTATATTTTTATTGGTTTCGACATAAAGAATGAAATAAATTCAATTATTTCCTTTGAAATTATTTCTAGCCAGTTTTAAAATGAAAATAAATAAGATTAAAGTTAAAAAATCCTGTTTTCACTATGATCTAAAAGAAAAGAAATTCAATACACATTAAAATTATTGTAAGAAAATACATTTGCAATTCTGTTTACTTAGTTTCACGCAAAACACCACATACAATTTCTGTAAAGTTGATTAATTTTTAAAAAATTTTTTTGGAAACATTGTGCAGAATTACTTTATACGCTACACATTTACAAAAGCTCATGTAA
>BMAO01019394.1:0-41127 GCA_019973975.1 Trichonephila clavata
AAATACGCATAAAATGCAATTTAGTTTAAGTTAAATGTATAGTAATGCAGTTCGAGAAGGGGGGAGGGGGGACGTCACTTAACATTTTTATAAAATATTTTGCTCACAATCTCAGTATTGAAAATTTGTATAAAAAGAATGTTTATGTTGTTTCCTTTGAAAGTGGTGTAAGTCTATTTTTGACAAAAAGTTAGTTAATTATAACATTGAATGCAATCTCCTATAATCTTTTTATCTATGAAGAGTTCCTCGAAATTTTTTTGAAATTTTCATCATTTTGTCAATATAAATTTACGACGTTAATGAAATTGCAAATATAATTACTTTTTGAAAGAGGTATATATTCCATATAATATAAAATGGACTTACTCCACTTTCAAAGAAAATGGCTCATATAAAACTTTGAATCATAATTTTTTTTCAAATAGTTTTTTTTACCAAACACAATTAAATTTTTTAAATATATTCCCAATATACCTTATTTGATTGCTTTCTAATATTGCAGTTTACTTTTACGAAAGATTTGAGGTCATGTTCATCAAATAACGTAGACCAAAATTTCTTTTTAGTTATAATTTTTTTTAAATTTTGCTCAATTTTTAATTTTTTAAAATTGTTTTTATCTTATTTCTGCTAAAGTAATAAAATTGATCTTCAAATCGAAAGTTTTTTGCTCTATCGAGAATTCAACTTTTTCCGTCATCTCTTACGCATTTCAAATTTTAAAAAAGGGATACTCAGCTTTTTAAAAACTTAGTTATTCAAATTCAATTATATTTTTTTTATGGAAAAATTAGATTTTTTAAATTTTTTTCGTATGCAAGAGTAATATTTCTATTTTGGCCTGTTTTTTTATATAAAATAATTAAATGACTATTGGATTTCAAATGTCTTACTACTTTGAATTAAATATTATTGTGTGACAAAATTACTGACTTTGAAATTTATTTACTTGCTTATAACTGACGAATTTTAAAATGAAATCCTCCAAGAATCGATGATTTTATGGCATTAAAAAGCCTTAATTAGAACCCACTATTGAGAAGTTTAAAATGGCAAGGAATTGAAAACATTTCAAGAGTTTAAAAACCAATAGGGAATGAACTGACTAGAAATGCAATAAATGATATGAAGGTTTCAGTATGGAGAAGTATTAGAAATGTGAATTCAGTGTTGAACCCTAAGGCCGTTGAGAAAGCTCTGAACGTGTTCATCTCAATTTATCCCTCAACGTTATGAACGTGCTGCCCACGTCCATCTGAAATTTTCACTGTTTCAAATGTTACAAACGTGTGTATCGTGTTCTAAAATAGTTATTTCTCTTACTAATAGATGGCAGTAATAGACTGTATGATAGACATTCAAATGCAATACTTCACGAGAATTAGTACTTCCTTTTTTTAGACGTAAATCATATTTGTAGATTACAGTAAAGCTTCTATGAATAATATTAGCCTTAAGTTTATTTCCCGGAGTTTTTATTCTCATAGTCACTCAAATGATTAAACTATCACCAAATATGTACTACTAATCTTAAATCAGGTGATTTAGAATGTGTTTTCAGTATTTGGGGACCGTTATAGAAACACCAGCGGTGTACATTGAGAGCAGTGATCTTGATGTCATTACTGGAGTAAAAACTGAAATCGTCTCCAATATCCAAATTTTGGAGAGATAATTTTAAATTATTCTTTTAAAAAAAATAGAGCTTATGATTCACAATATCATCAAAAAATATCAAACTACTTAATCCTGAAGCCGATTTACACCCCCACGCAAGAACACCTCCACCTCCTTGCTTTACTGTTCCAACTGGACTCTTAGGATTTAATTTCAGAAAATTGATTGATTGGGATGACAGAAAATTCAACATTTTTGGCTCCGATGGGTGTATAATAGTTTGTTAACGAAAAAATCCTATTGAATTTATGTGGTACAAGAACACTTCCACCCCCATGCTTCAGTATGGAGATGGAGGTGTTTCTGCGTGGGGGTGTGAATCTCCTTCAGGAATAGATAATTTGGTATTTTTTGACGATGTTGTGAATCATGAGCTCTGTTTAAATAATTTAAAAAGTAATTTTAAATTATCTGCCCAAAATTTGGATATTAGACAACTTTATTTTTTAACGCGGTAATGACGTCAAGCACACTGCTCTCAATGTACACCCCTGGTGTCTCTATAACTGTCCCCAAATTCTGAAAACACCTTCTAAATCACCTGATTTAAGTTTAGTAGAACATATTTGGTAATACTTTAATTTGAAAAAGAAAACAGGGCATATATAAAAACAAAATGTGAAGTATAAACAATGATTACAGAAGAATGGTGGAATATCGATGCTGAAATTGCAAAAAAAAATCAAATAAAATCTAGACCAAGATGTTTAAAAGCAGTTGAGAATGATATAAGATATCCTACTAAAAGTAAAAAATTAAGAAATGAATACAATATTTAAAACTATGTTGAGATTTTTTAAGTGTATAAAGACTTTTGTAATTTTTTAAGTTAAGCGTTTTTTAAGCGTAATTTTTAGTAGTTTTTCCATTTTTATTTTTTCAAAAAAAAAATTATATTTTTTTTAAAAAATTGATTACGTTATTTCACTTAGAACGAGTTGAAGATATAACAAAAGTTACAATTCCAATATATTAATTTTTATTAGCCGAAAGCATGAAATTTTATAGGAAATTGCAGATGTACGAATACTTTTGTAGTCCACTGTAGATGCGCGTTATACACCGATGCACGTTATGCGCCGGATTTTACTGTATGCACTTTTATAACAATTTTAGATTTTTTTTGTTTTTTTTTTGGAGATGACATTTATATGTTTAATATTTTCAGATGAATCTACGACATTGATTGGCACTACTACTGAAAAATTTCATGCAAGTCCTCTTAATAACTACACGACAATAGAGCCACCTGCAGGTAAAATATTGTATCGTATTTTATTGTAATCAATAACTTAATTCTTATGAGTTATATGGATTAGAAAAATAACATTAAATATTAATAGTAATTTTTAAAATTTAATTTCAATTACATTACGCAAAAAAAAACCTTCTTCAGTTTTTTTAAACAAAGCAAAATCGAATTTTATAAACATTTAAAATTTTAATTAACACTGCATGCACAATTTTAATTAATCTAACAGAAATAATTTAATATTAATTATTTTATTCAAAATTTGTATCATTTTTTCACTTTATTGTGTAAATTAAATTCTAAATTTTATTTCTGTATCTCTATCGGAACTAAAAATATCAAATTTACTTACTTTTGTAAAAAGAATACGCAATTCCAATAACATATTGACTGATTTTGAAGACATTTTGCAATCTGTCTGAGCTTTCTGCTCTTTGGACTCAAAAACTTTTCTTTTCGTAAAACAGCCCTTATTAAACAGTTTCAGGACATAAAGAAAATTATAACCTTAAACAGAATTTTGCCAAAAATTTTACATTGATTTAATAGCAGCCAAAGTTTATTCAACGGATGCCAAATGACCAAAAAAGATCCTCAGATGAATATTAATATTTCTAAATTATGCACAAAAACTACTTATATATTAAGTTCAATAAGCTCTGATTAAGCATTACACAATTATTTTCACTTACTGATTAAAAAACATTATTTAGAATAATTTACAAACGATGCCAATTCAATCAAAATAACTTTAGCAACAAAGGATTATATATCAGTAAATAAATTAAGTAATCAGGTGAATTAGTGTTAGAGCAGACGATAATAATTTCAACCTATACAGCATCAATAAATACTGTATAATTTAAATAATGAATTAAAAAAATTAATTCGAGATAAAGAAAAGAAATTTAAATATAACTCAATGTTTTACAATAAAAGCGATCGATTTTGCATTCATTATTCACATTTTCTAACAATAAATCTCTTTTCACTTCGAGTTAGCTTTGCAAAAGAGCCATTTCTTTCATTTTGCTTTTAGTTCAATTTTCCTTTCTGAAACTAATCAAACAATTGAACAGGATAAATTTACTAATTTGACAACATTTCGAAATAATTTATTGCCGCATTTAAAGTTAAAAATACTCAGTTTTAGAAAGTCACGTGTTGTATCTTTACGATTACGATTATCGTCCGCCATTTTTTACAGCAAATAGAATAATACTTCGCCACCATTTTATAAAACAACTTTAAAAAAGCAGATGATAATTCTATTGATGGATTTATTCGAAAAATGTGTTTATGTTCGATCACTTTTTTAACACTATCTATCGCTGCCTACACTTTTATTTCGATGTAAGAAATTTTTAAAAACAAATTATATCATTTTTTCATGATTGTATCTTGAAATTACATGCTTTAAGCTTTTTCTTTTTTAAAAAAAATCAGGATTTTATATAATTACTATATATAAATTCTATGTTCATAATTTTATACATCAAATTATTTTAATAAGGCGTTCAGTGCTACGAGAATGAAAGTTACTATGCTTGTGTGCCCCATTGCCAGCACACTTGTTTCAACTATGACAGCGATGAGCCCTGTCCTGATTTTTGTGAGCCAGGATGTGGTTGCAACAAAGGACTCCTCATCGATGAGAAAGGGCGATGCGTACCCCCTGAGGATTGTTTTGAATGTAAGTAATTTCTTTTCACGGGATTTCTTTCTTTGTGAACCTAGAATTGAAATTTTACTTTTGTCAGATGAAAAGAACGATAAATTCATTCAATCGCACACTAATTTTAATATATATATAATGCAAAAAGGAACCATTCCACAAAATATACATTAATTGCATAAGTTTTAACGTTCATTCATTGACCGAAAAAACATCTTAGAAATGAAAAAGTAAATAAAGTCGCTGGAACGTCTTATAAATATCACCCCAAAAGTTTTCGTCATAAAACACATATACATCAATTTTCCTCACATAATTTTGCTTTTGCTTGCATTTTATTTTCGATATTATCTCTCTCCTTATGTATTTAAATTCTGCGAGTTTTCATAAAAAGCATACATAAAATTTTAAAAGTGATATAAATTCTAGAAAGGATTGAATAGTATAAAGAATATATTTTAAACAAAATCGAAAAAAAGCTACTTTCATTTCTTTGCAGTTTTATTCTTTAAGGGTGAAAAATCGCCAAAATGACGAATTTAAACTTAATAGTGAAAGGTTCACTGACAAAAATGTAGCAACTATGTCGCGACCCTGCGGTCACTGGTGAAGTTTGGGACACCGAGTAATCAGCCATAGTTATAAAAATAACTAAGCTTATTGATCTATCAATTTACTATCAAGAATTGCTATAAACCGAGGAAGCAGTCAAATTTAATCGCTATCCTAAATTCCTAAGATAAATAATTATGTCACTTATCTGCGTATGATCCGATGTAACTGCATTAGACAGGTTTTTTCCGGTATAACTGGATATCCGGACTAAACCTTCTCTTCAAGAGCTCTAAGGACTTCAGGTAGTAACTTTGTTAATCTAACTTCAGCCTAACGACTAACTCTTAATCTTACTTCGCGAGATTTTAAATAGCCTTCAAATTTACATAAATCATGGTTTCTCCACGGAAAGCTATTTTATAAACATACAACAGAAAAGAAATGTTTTTCCCTAGAGGATTAGTCACAGACACGAATAGGATCCGTCACAACTATCATGTACCATATGTAAAAACTTCACATTATTTAATAACTTAGGTAAAATAAAGAAGGAGAAGGTAAGGGAAGAAATATTTTTTATGCTAAGATTTCCATCACAGCTGTTAAATCTGTGACGGATCTTTTAGCATTCTTCATCTAATCCATCGAAAAATCTTCAATCTTCAAATCTATCAATTTGAATTAATCACAACCAACCCTTTGAAGAAGCAACCGTGATATGCAGATTAAATTGGTTATATGTAGTCTAGGTTCTCTGGCAAGTTAAATATATAGAAGGAGTTGTATGGAGATTGAAATATGGAGAATCTGACTAAGAAGATTGATGCTACCGATCAGGTATTAGTATATTTGATAACGCATTTCAGAGATTAGATAGTTGAAGATATTAAAGTGACGATTGTCACCATAGTTAAATTATAACTCAGATATTTAGAGCAGTAGATTGACCCCCCAAAAAGTGGATCAATATATAAGAAGTCATCTCATAATTCGCGTTTCTCTTGGTTTAATCTCCTTTTGCTCTTATTAGGAACATCTCCTTCAGTTTGAACTATTAAAATTGTGTCTCTTGATAATTTGTATGTTTAATAAATAGATTGGATAAATATGGCTAGTCATCCTTCACTTCCTCCCCCACTTCTTGGGGTGTTGAGAGTAGACAATGCTCGTTATAAATCTAGATGTGATGAAAGTTTATTTTGTAGCTCATGGTACAAAACTCTAATGAAATATTATTGAGCTGCTCATTCTTTATACGCTCTATGCACTGCAACTGTTTTTTCATGTTGCTCTTTGAGGATTTTGATTTCGTCCGTTTCCAATACGTCGTAGTTAATGAATATAACAATATGGATACACTATACTATTACCGAATTATAAAATAAAATATTTACTGTGGAAATAAACTGTCACAATATTGCACAACTTTCTAAATTAAGCATTATTAATTATAGTCAATCTCTCCTACTAAGAAATAATAATGAGCGATCTACATCGTACTGTTCTTGCCATTGTGCTATATTTCTCTGCTACAGAATAGACTCAAAGATGTTTAATAGGAATTAATTAAAAGATATACGTTTTTCTTATGACATTCGCATTAGAAACATTTTTTTAGGTCTAGCATTGTTTTATTCTTTCGTGCGATGATCTGAGAATAAAAGATCTATTAAAGCATACACCTTTGCTAATTTAAATTTAAAAAAAAAAACATTTCCTGTGTTCAAAAGAATATACTTTTAGTAGGAGGTTTCCTCTTTAGGTATTTTTTTTACCTTTCAATGATCTATACCTTGTTCTGAGCTTTAAATAACGTATTGTGAGT
The DNA here is from genome assembly GCA_019973975.1 of Trichonephila clavata. Taxonomy (NCBI): domain Eukaryota; kingdom Metazoa; phylum Arthropoda; class Arachnida; order Araneae; family Nephilidae; genus Trichonephila; species Trichonephila clavata. Next base: position 6,988 of record BMAO01019394.1, read on the forward strand.
TATAAATCTTTCAAAAGACAGAAAATCAGAGTAACTAATAATACAACTGGAGAACAACTGAGACGAAATGATGATGCTCGAATTAATGCAACCTGTTTCTTACATTTTTACCATAATCAAATTTTTTTCGAATGATGCAATATTTTTTTCTTAGGAACATCTTAATGCAATCTTCAAAAGCAAACCGAAAGTAAATTTCTCCTTTTGTCTCGGCACCTGGCTTTTAAGTGTAAAGCATTCTTATTACTTTGGAAATAATGTCACTCAAAGAACTCAAAATTTATTTTATTGGCATGCGTATCTGTAAATTATCTATAAAAATGTATATATTACAATAGAAAATCACATCAATTCCATAATTAAAGGTCCTCCTTTTGGCATGCTTTGGATGTTCGGAGGGGAATGCCATCTCAAATAACATCCTATACTCTGAGATTCCAAATTACGAAGCTTGTCACCAATCACTCTACTACTCTACTCTACTCTCAGAGCCTGAAACAGGTTGGACTTCTACACGATAGATGGCGACACCACCTATCTCCACCTCCCCAATTTAGGTATGGAAATAGAGGGAGTAAAATATAACTCCAGCTCCCTACACCCGTAGTTTCTGCTAAGGCCACCCACAAGACTTTCGGACCCACTGATTTAAAGAGCACGTACTCCGTGTGTACTCGGAGAGTATTTGGTGGCATCAGGCATCGATCCCAAGCCTTCCGATCAGGAGTCCGATGCTCTAACTACTAGGCTACAGACGGCCCTAATCGCTCTCATGTTTCTTCAAAATAAAACGTTCACAAATAATAAATCAATCGACTATAATGATAATTCAAACACTATTTCTCACTCATTCATACAGCATGTACAATAATACAAACAAGGCAACAAAATGGTCCTGAAAATACCACTGAAGTAACCATAATCGCTGGTTAATTCATTATAAAAAATTTTTTACAGTCTCCCTTTCTACTTCATGTTGATAACTCGACTTGGGCTCATACTCCAACGGTTTTGCTTGAGAACAGCACTATTCCATACGGTTTTTTTTTTCTTTCTATTTTCTTTCTCAATTATTTTAGCGTGTACACATTCCATTTTGTTAAATTTTTTGATGGCTATCTTTTGATTTTGTGTCAGTTATCCTGAGCAGGGACGTTTTAAGACATGGGCTAAAGCCCCAAGGCCTTGGGAAGAAACATCGTCTTGATCTCAAAATAATTCAATAATGATTCTTTCTCACTCGAAATTTTTTTTATCATCAAATGTGATTTTCAATTGTATACCCCAAAAATTTAGCATTTTGAATTACAGTGAAATACGTTTAACGCGAAAACGCTTAAGACGAAGTATCAGGTTAACACGGAATAATACAACGGTCCCGAGAAAATACAATGTATTTTGATGCATTTTTTTCTCTTAACACGAAAAGATTTCCCTTCTGGAAATGAACAAATTACGGAAAACACCAGCCGTATTGGACTGTCCTACTGTATCATCGGAAAAATTCGTTGCAGTAGATCAGTGATTCTCAAAGTGGTCTATATAGGCCCCCAGGGGTCTATGATGACCTCCAAGGGGTCCATGTGCGCTAAAAATCCAATTTGGGGGTTCATGAGGTGTAAATGGGGGTCAATGATAGTGGCTCTTATTAAACTAGATCGTGACTTTAATTTTAAAGGAAAATTTAATCAAGTGGAAACCAAATTTTACCTATTTAACAGATTTATTTACTAAAGGTTAATTTGCATTTACAAGGTGACAGCATAAATTTTATTAAAACAGGAATCCTTTCAGCTTTTCTTTTCTGAATTAAGCTAAAGAAATATAATATTGGAGGTCCCGAATTTCCTAGATTTGTCACAGACAATCGGCCAGAATGTTTTAACCTACGTTCAACATTTAAATGAATTTTATTCAGATTTTGAAACCAGGTTTGAGAATGCTTTGACTATGGAAATTCCACAGTAGGCAATGGATTCATATGGTCATATGGAAAAAAATGCCACATTAAAATAGGAACTGATCGTAATAAGCACTAACGAAGATCTTAAAGTTTAGAAAGGGATGTCACAATTTTGGCTTTAAAAAGTCAAACCTGTGATTTGTCCCGACTTATGGCATATCGTGAGGACGGTTTTCATTGCTTTTCCTAATGCGAAGGAGTTTCAACGCAGTTTCCAATCTCGAAAAAAAAAATTGGACCTTAATAAAAGAACAGATTTAAGGTTAAATCAGACAAGATTGATGCCAAATGTTGAAAATTTGATATTGTAGTGATTTCAGATTCATCCCACCCATTAAAATAATTTGTTTGGTGTTCAGTTATTTTATTGAACAGTTTTATTTTTTAATTAACTTTTAATTTAATAAACATGTGCTTGTTTTTAAATTTTCAACACTATACTTCATTACAGTTAGAAATATAATTCTATTAAAGTAGAAGTAGTAGTACCAGCTGTCAAAAAGACATTTAAAATTATAAATTTTCAAAAATTCAATATTAATTAAGTAGGGGTCTACCCCAAACCGAGAAACATGACAAGGGGTCTATGAGACAAAAAAGTTTGGGAACCTCTGCAGTAGAGATGATGATAATGTATGTACTACCCCATTTTGGAGTTTCTTCAAAGCTCAAAAAATTTCATTGAAGCAGATTCCGAAGACGAAAATTAAATGAATAATGCAGTTTCTTTTCATCATTCCACGTCATTTGAAATTATGAATATCATGAAAATTATGTTCTGTTATTTACACGTGCTATGCATTCCACTGGGGAAGAAATGAATAACAAAATGAACAACATCGAACAATTTATTAATAATTTGATACTAAAAAAGACAATTGAAAGAAAAATGTATCAGATTAATATACAAAAATTCAAACAATATTATCTTTTTTTCAAAAAACTTGAAAATTTTCATACGAAATTTCATTAAGGTCTTGTGAATGTTTTTGTGTTTCATTGATTTTTATTAAATACATAGGTACATGTATACATAGCTACATAAATATACTCTGATAAACTTAATTTTGTTGAAATATGCCTTTTTTTTTTGCAATATCGTTTAACACGGGAAAAAAGTCCAGTCCCTTTAATTATATGTTAAGCGATTTTCACTGCCTATACTAAATGACAACAGTGGGAAGTCTGTCGAATCAGTTTGGCTTAGATTTGAGAGATTTTGTAAATCACGCACATTTAATTACTACGGGTTGAGCCGTTAATACGAGTATTTAATTACGTATTCTATATACTGTCAACAAAGGATCCCAAATGCATCCTACTTTTGCATAGGGACCAAGGACTTCAAGAAGTGTTAAGACGTCACTAACTCCGAATATAGGCACTAATAGCTGGAGCTCTTCAATAATCAAATTTCAGTTCTTTCAGTGTTCATATTTTTATAGTTTTATTAAAGAAAACCAATATTATATATTTATATATATATATATATACTGGTGTCCAAAAGTTAAGCATAAATCGTAAAATCCGAAAAACATGGAGTAAATATTCGTAAAATTATTTCGAAATTTCTTACGGATATTAATTGGGTGAAGAAGAAACATTGGGTTTATGCAAAATTTTAATTCGACTACGTCCTGCGCGAAACACCGGCGCATGTCGGAACTCGGAGAAACCGATTCACGCAGTTCAGACAAGTTTCGTGCAACTGCTGTGCGAAGGAACGTTGTTAACCATCAAACAAGGTGAATGATGGCACAAAAACGCCAATTGGACATATTCACGAAAGGAAGAATCGTTGGAATGCTGGAATCCTCACAATCACAAACCAAAGTGTCTCGAATTCTGAATGTGGACCAGTCTGTGATCTCCAGACTGTGGCAGAGGTTTCAAAGAACGGGAGATGTTACCCGACAACCAGTATCAGGTCGACCAAGAGTCACAACCACTCTCCAAGACCGATATCTGGTAATAAGTGCGCGAGGTCAGAGGGGCAGTACTGTCAGAGCACTGGGTTCGGCGCTCACAGTCGCCACAGGAATACGAATTTCGAGACAAACTGTTTACAGGAGACTCAATCATGCTGGCCTGTACTATGTCAGAAGATCAGCAGTTTGCATTCTCCTCACGTCTGCGCATAAACGCGCTCTTTTGAACTGGAGTTTGAAATATCAACATTAGAGTGTTGGAGAGTGGGCCAATGTGATGTTCCGTGACGAGTCCCGGTTTAGTCTGAGTAGTGATGCTCGGCTGATAACGATATGGAGAGAACGTGGAACACGTTTTGAACAAGAACATAACGGAAAGACATCATTTTCCATCAAGGGGAGTAATGGTATGGGCAGGCATCATGATGGATGGCCACATGACCTCCATTTCTTTGACACGGGGTCTGTGACTGCTCAAGATACAGAGACGAAGTTCTTGAGCTTATGTTCGCTTGTTTCGAGGTGCTGTCGGCCTGACTTCATATTCATGGATGATAATGCGATATGTCGCCGGCGGGTCTAATTGATGACTTACTTGAAACGGAAAACATCCAGCGCATGTCGTGGCCTGCGAACTCCCTGATTTAAATCCTATCGAGCATGTATGGGATATGCTCGGGAGACAAATTGCAGCCCTTTCGCACCCACCAAGCTCCGTTACAGAACTGAAGATAGCTCTCCAAGAAGCTTGGAACCGTTTGAGCCACAACTCATTCATCATCTCATAGCAAGTATGGTAAATAGCTATGCAGCGTGCCTGGCTGTCAGAGGTGACCACACGCCTTATTAAACTGCAGCATCAGTATTTTATTTAATGTTTTTTCCATTTTTTTTTTAAGTGTGAATCCTTGCTATGTCTCAGTTTTCTTTCAAACCGCTACTTTGGATATAATATTAATTATTATCATTCTTTTGATTTTCTTCCTTATTTTATGACCATTTTACACTCGCATATCACGTTTCTTGCCATTCTGATTTACAGTTCCTTCTTTATTCACATAATTATCAACTATGCTTAACTTTTGGCCACCAGTGTTTATATATATATATATATAGTCGACTCTCAATAGTTCGAAGTTGGAGGGACCAATGAAAAACTTCGAGTTATTAAGAGTTCAAATTAACAAGAGGATAGGAAAAAACTCCCATAGGTATACGAAATTTTTTTTTCTAAAACGTTTGAATTTGAAACTGTGTAATAAAACATCAATTGTACTTACATATAAAATTATTTTAAAGTATTTTTAAAAAGTACATATTATACAGTATAAATATTATACAGAACTTAAAAGTCCTGTTTTAAAAGAATATATTCAATACATGCATACACAATCCTACGCATCTCTTCTTCTACACTGGTGGATCATCTTTTTTGAACCCATGTGTAACAAGGTCACGTGTTAAACGAAAGATATGGACGGCTGACAGCAGGTGCGGTTGATCTGATGTCCAATTTAGGAAGGAAAGCAATAAAAGTGTCTTTACACCTGAGGAACCGGAATTCCAAAGAAGAGATAGTAGACAGATGATCATCAAAGGGGTTACATTTCAGGGAAGACACGAAAAACAATACAACGTAAAACTTGAAAGCTCCAATCTGTTTGCTACAGGACTGTACATGATAAGGAGTGTTCGAATTGTCAAGAGTTTTATAAGATAACTTGGAGTTATTGCGTGTTGAAGTCTGGCCAGCCACAGATTTTACTTCGAAATATTGAGTGTGCCACAACGTATTGTTTTAGTTCGAAATATCAAGAGTTTTTCTAAAGACTGAGCATATACTTCGAATTATCGAGAGGTTCGTATTATCGAATGTTTGAATTATCGAGCGTCGTCTGTATATATATTCCTCTTTCAACAATGCAATACAAAAAATTAATTTCAGTTGCTGAGTAAAATTCCTTACGAACTTTATCAATATTTGTCCCATTATATATAATTATGCCTATTTCAACCATATACATCATATAAATATGTTTAACAAAGTTATAAGTTTCATATAACTTTTTTTTAAAATTCTAGTGACTTGCGGTTTGGATGAGGAATGGTGGGACTGCAAACCTAAATGTCATAACACCTGCCCGAACTTCGCTAGAGCGGAGGCCTGTGAGGACCACCCAACAGATTGCGAATCTGGTTGCTACTGTAGGGATGGCCTCATCTTAGACGTAGATGGCAGCTGCGTCGAGCCAGCAGATTGTGATGATCGTAAGTATTTGAACCATTATCTTGCAATATCATCATGAGTAGCTTGTGAATATAAAATGCATAGTACTTGTCTTTATATCATTAAAAAATGGAACATCAAATAAATAATTGCTTTCACCGAATTAATAGCTTAAAGTTGTGTCATTGGTAGAAAATGTAATTATTTAAAAACTGAACAAAATGGTAAGCAATTCGCTTTAAATCTCTACTTATATTTAATATTAACTCATAAAAATATTAAACATTTTACTCTCTTAGTTTTCCTAGTTAAATTGGAAATACAGTAATTTGCAATTATCTTATTTTAATAAGGATTTTTCGAAGTAATTGAAGTTTCAAATAATTTAAGAAATTACTTTCTAAGCTATGTATTTTGGTTTTGAACAAGACTTATCTTAGTCTTTAATGACAAGTCAAAATCAGATACAGACATATTTAAACACGTTCAAACTTTATACTTCCTTAACTAATGTAGCTTTGCTCTTAACTGATATTTGTTTTTTCAGCTGTGTGTGATGGAGAAATTGAGGAACAGACAGATTGCATGGATCAATGCAATACGTGTGCCATGATATGCCATACCTGTAAAATGACTATGTGCCGTCCAGGTTGTGATTGTAAGGACGGTTACAAAAGAGACATCAATGGGACTTGTATACACGTCACCGAATGTCCAACTTGTGAGTAAATTTTTTTTGTCCTTTAAGTCCCTCAGCTTCTTTTTTTAAAAAGAATGTTTTTTAGTTTCCATTCTCCGTCATAAAACGTTTTGCTGAATCCACTTGTGTGTGTGCTGAAAGCAGTGGTTCTCGTCCTATCACCGAAGTTAAGCATTATCAGGCGTGGTCAGTACTTGGGTGGATGACCAATCACCTCAGAGCACTATAATTCGATTGATTGCATGGAAGCAATGTTACTAGGTTCTTAGCAAACAAACTATTTTACCCTCTCATTATATATAATTTCGATAAAAGAAATAAAGATAACAATTATTTTTTGCTCCATAAAGTTTAAGTTTTGATCAAATAAAATTAAAATTAGGGAAAACGTCGTAGATTACACAAAGCGAGAGTGAAACTATGGGAAGAGTTTCCCTCACTACAAATGGTTTCCATGCGTCAGACTGCCCAAGAGAAAGTTGTGTGAAAAAAACAATATTTATTTATTTTATTTATTTATCCAACGCCTGTGCTTGGCTTCTTGACCATTGACCATTTGACGCCGAGACTCCCAGTACCAACTGGGAAACCGACTGGGTCCCTACGTCGTCAGTCGGGTAGTCATGGAGTCCAGTACATTGGAGCAGATGGTCGCCATCCATCCTGACATGACCGCATAGCGGGCATGCCTCGTCCGTAGCCAAGACAGGCCAGTGGAGGTATATTCCCAAACAGTTATGTCCGGTGGTTCGGAGAAAGAGGACAACAGCCTCGGCTCTCTCCAGGTGCTTCGGGATAGGACTCACAGTGGTCAGGGCTTCCCATGGCTTTCCAAGGCTCTTGGTTTTTTGGGTCAAAGCAGAACACTGGTGTACAAAAGTTAAGCATAATTGATAATTATGTGAATAAAGAAGGGACTGTAAATCAGAATGGCGGGAAACATGATATGCGAGTGTAAAATGGTTACAAAATAAGGAAGCAAATCAAAAGAATGATAATAATTAATTTTACTATCCAAAGTAGCAGTTTGAAAGAAAACTGAGCATAGGAAGGATTCAAACTTTAAAGAAAAAATGGGGAAAAAAACATTAAATAAAATAATGATGCTGCAGTTTAATAAGGCGTGTGGTCACCTTTGACAGCCAGGCACGCTGCATAGCTATTTACCATACTTGCTATGAGATGATGAATAAGTAGTGGGCTCAAACGGTTCCAAGCTTCTTGGAGAGCTATCTTCAGTTCTGTAACGGAGCTTGGTGGGTGCGAAAGGGCTGCAATTTGTCTCCCGAGCATATCCCATACATGCTCGATAGGATTTAAATCAGGGGAGTTCGCAGGCCACGACATGCGCTGGATGTTTTCCGTTTCAAGTAAGTCATCAATCAAAACTGCTCGGCGACATATCGCATTATCATCCATGAATATGAAGTCAGGCCCAACAGCACCTCGAAACAAGCGAACATAAAGCTCAAGAACTTCGTCTCTGTATCTGTGAGCAGTCACAGACTCCGTGTCAAAGAAGGTCAGTGAGGCCATCCATCATGATGCCTGCCCATACCATTACTCCCCTTGATGGAAAATGATGTCTTTCCGTTATGTTTCTTGGTTAAAAACGTGTTCCACGTTCTCTCCATATCGTTATCCGCCGAGCATCACTACTCAGACCAAACCGGGACTCGTCACGGAACATCACATTGGGCCACTCTCCCACACTCTAATGTTGATGTTTCAAACTCCAGTTCAAACGAGCGCGTTTATGCGTAGACGTGAGGGGAAAGCAAACTGCTGGTCTTCTGGCATACAGGCCAGCATGATTGAGTCTCCTGTAAACAGTTTGTCTCGAAATTCGTATTCCTGTGGCGACTGTGAGCGCCGAACCCAGTGCTCTGGCAGTACTGCCCCTCTGACCTCGCGCACTTATTACCAGATATCGGTCTTGGCGATGGGGTTGTGACTCTTGGTCGACCTGATACTGGTTGTCGGGTAACATCTCCCGTTCTTTGAAACCTCTGCCACAGTCTTGAGATCACAGACTGGTCCACATTCAGAATTGGAGGCACTTCGGTTTGTGATCGTGAGGATTTCAGCATTCCAACGATTCTTCCTTTCGTAAACATGTCCAATTGGCATCTTTGTGCCATCATTCACCTTGTTTGATGGTTAACAACATTCCTTAGCACAGCAATTGCACGAAACTTGTCTGAACTGTCTATGCTGCGTGAATCGGTTTCTCCGCGTTCCGACATGCACCGGTGTTTCGCGAAGGACATAGTCGACTGAAAAGTTTTGCATAAACCCAATGTTTCTTCTTCACCCAATCAATATCCGCAAGAAATTTGGAATAATTTTACGAATATTTACTCAATGTTTTTCGCATTTTACGGTTTAGGCTTAACTTTTGGACACCAGTGTATATTTGTCAATGTATTTGGATATAACGCTCTTTGCTCTTCTGAGAGTCAAAGGGACCTCCCGTTGGAATCACTCAGATCCCTGATTTATTTTTTGGTCAGCTCTCTCACTGCCTGGGATCCCAACATGACTTCGGACCAACTTGTAAGGCCATATCCAGCCACATAAAATGAGCTCCGCAACTTTAGTACGGCACTGAATTGTGTTAAGGCAGACAGTTAGTGTGTTATTGCTTTAGGCTGAAATTGCAGGTTGGGAGTCGATGGAGAAGACAAAGGAACAATATTCGCTGTTCATATGTGAGTCATTCTTAGCTTAAAATATTCAATGCAAATCAAAACGATTGTATTGTTCAGTGCAAATCAAGCTACTAGTCTTTAGATTTAAATAATTTTCTATTTTATTAATTTTACAGATTATTTATCTATAAGAACATATGACCATAATTTTACAGTTGTAGAATGAGCTAGACACCTTTTAATATTTCCTTTAATTTATTCTTATTGACATTTTAGAGAAAAATAGTTAGTCTTGTATAGTTATACCACAACTTAAGCTCTGAATAATGACAAATTAAATTAACATCAATAATTATTATTTTATTATCTCATAAAACTATCCATATTCCCTTACTGAGTCTGAAATAATGTGAGCGTATAGAAATTTTATCTAAATTATTAAATTAAATTTCAATGAGCGTGGTTGTTCTTCAATCTGATTACACGTCATTTTCCTTCATGAAATAAATAAAATGTCCATATGGTCAGATATTTTGATGGAAAAAGGATGCAAATATTTCTTAGATTTACAATTCAGTGAGAAATTGATGCATTTAATTAATGAATGATGATAGTCTGTTGCGTATTTAAAGGCTGGATCTTTTTGTTTTGTCTACAGCAGGCATGTCAAACACGTATGATATTATGGGCCCATGCTCTTAATGTTAAAAAAAATAATAAATATATTCAAAATAAATTCACACATTTTGTTTAATAATAGTAAAATAAATTATAGTTTGAAAAAAACTAAAAAACACGCTTTTATACTGCATGGAACTAAGAAGTAAAAAAAATAATTCTTAATAAAGAATAAAATCATTAACGGGAAAATGAATGTCATTGTGGTAAAAGCGTGGGGTGCTTTGTACTACATTTTTACATTAATTCAGCTTTTCGGAATAGAAGTTAGAAATTATAACAATTGATACATTTATAGAACACCCCACGCTTTTACCCCAATGACATTCATTTTCTTGTTAATCATTTTATTCCTAATTAAGAATTATTTTTTTACTTTTTAGTTCCATTCAGTATAAAAGCGTGTTTTTTAGTTTTTTTTTCAAACTATAATTTATTTTTCATTTTTTAGTTCGAACTACAATATAAGCGTGTTTTTTAGTTTTTTAAACTATCATTTATTCATTGTTTGAATTTATCCTTGAGTTTGATATTGAAGCTGGAATTACGTGGCTGTGGAATTTAGTCTTTCTCTTCAATGGATATTAATTAACGGGTCTGAAGTGTATTTATTCTCTCCGTTTACGAGGCCTCGGATGAGTCCCGTATCGTTATATTATATTCCGTCTCTTTTGAACAGGTCAAACAAATAAAAGTGTGTTAAGAAGAACAAGTTCGAATTAAAAAAAATTTTAATGTACCATGTTTTTCTTACGGACTAAAAATTATAAATTCCTCCTTTTCGTTTTTGTTTTCTTTTTTCACATTTTCATGCATTGTCATCCACTTCTGAGCTATGGTCCAAATTTCAAGTGTCTAGCTCCTCAGAAAGTCACACAGTTTAAAATCAGTTACAAAATAATTTCACCCGGACAGACATTCAAGAAAGCGAGTTAATAATAGCATGAGTTAATAATTTTCAGTGTCAATCATACTATCCCCTTTTAAACGTATTGCTATAATGTTAATTCGTATCATCACTTCTAAGCGAATTACTTTATAAAAATAAAAAATATTTAGCCGTTATAACGTAAATTATTTTTTTCACATGCACGAGCCTTTTTTTTTTATTTTCATTTTCAGAAAAATGTTTATATTACGGTTAGAAATTGCTAACACACGCCCACCCTCCACTTTCTCACATAAAGAACACTTTTTTTGTTTTATTTCTATTAACAGCAAGTGTATTTTATACTTGCATATAATTAGCTTTAAATTTAAAACACTCGCCTTAGGGTTACACCTTATTCTTTTAGTTGCTAAATCTGAAATTAGTCGCCAAATCTGGAATTGTATGAAATTTGTCACCACATCTGAAAATGGTATATGGAACTAGTCGCCAAATTTAAAAATTATATATGCAATAAGTCGCCAAATCTGGAAGTGGATGAAAGTGGAAAGTAGAAGTGAAAGGACAATGAAACAAAATTATGAAATTATTGTATGTCATCGGTCCTTCACAAGTGTGCGAAATTTCGAATGAATCCGATCTTTTTAAGTGGGTAAAAATCAAGTTCTAAGATTCCGTTACATGTAAGTGAAACTTATAAAAGCGTGTTAAAAAGAGCATAATTTTTTTTTTTAAATTCATCGAATTCTACCTATTTTATTTTTATTCTACGTCTATCTGTTATTTTATTATATTTTACTGTTTGCCGGATATATTGGCCTGACTGCATGCGGGCCTCGATTTTGACACCTTTGATTTACAGTAATGCTTTAATGTCATTTAAAAGGATATAAAATCAATATCCTGTTTGACATAGACTCTATTGATTAAATGAATTGGAATGTTTAATTAAATTAGAGCGTTGTTATCTTCAATTAAAAATGAAATAGTTCAGCGAATTTGTTCCTTTTCGGTCTATTTGAAAATTTTCAAATGTACTATGGAAAATACAAACATTTTCTACAAATATATTATTTGAAATTTGACGAATTAATTCTCTTAAAAGAAACATTACTTCCAAACCACTGGGTACTAAGAATGATGATTCAACCGTTAAAATAAACAATGTCAAATTCAACCTAGAACAAAGACGCACACGCCATTTTTTCCTGAAAACCTAAAAAATAATCACATAAATAGTAAAAAAATATAAAACTGCTTGAAATTTGTGAAACCAATTATACAAATAACACCAATATCATAATGAAATTTTTCTAGCAATTTACGAAGTTTAGTTCGTAAATTGCTAGAAAAATTTCTAAAATTATTTATTTGGTACTTTAAACGGGCCCTTTAACTGAAAAGGGCATTTCTATAAAAAGAATTTCTAGTAATCTCTTTTTATTTTACGGAGAATAATAATTATTAAAAATGTTTTTTTTATTTTAAGTATATAATGTGCATATTGTGTAGAATTATATAAATTAAATATATATTTCAGTGTAAATTGTATTGCTTTATGTGCTTTACATGTATTAAATAACTGATGCAAATTGTGAATATCACCCGTAAAGTTTTTCTGTGTCAATTATTAAATTATTTAAATTGACCAATCTTTCCTATTGTATTACACGGGAAATTTAGTTAAGACGATATTTTTTTTCTCGCTGTTGCAGTCATGTACAGGATGAGAATACTTCTCTCTCTCTCTTATTACGGAAAAATCCACATTTATTGACGAACACAAACACAAGAAGTGGCTACACAAAGAGTATTACGCCAACATGACACACCTAAGACATTTCACAAAAGCATTCTTTGTTCGCTCCCGAGATCTCAGACCTAGGATTTGCAATCCAGTGTTATATTTACAATCCTGGGATTTCGGGATTACATTATTCAAATCCAAGGAACGGTCTCGGGATTAGGATTGGACCATTTATTGAAAATACTTACCCCTTAGCATAGTTGAAATTGCGTAATAAAACTAAAAATATAATTAAAAATTGGTTTAATGTTAATTTAATTGTGAGTATATGTGAAACAAATAAAAACTTAATTCATCATAAAAAAACAAATAAAAATTATGTAATGAAATTAAAAAACATTTCTTCATTTCCTGTGTTTCTGTAAATAAGCTTTTAAAAAACACAGCTCGTCCAACGTTTCACCGATCAAACGGCTTCTTATAATTTTTGTTACAAATTGTCCTGCCGAAGAAAATGTTCGTTTGGATTCTATACTAGTAGGTTTATCGTCATTGTGAATAGGAGTATGTTCTTTTCAGGTAGTCACCGCGTCTCCCTCAATTTTCAAAAAAGAAACATTTTTTTTTTTTGAATTTTTGAGGACAGTGTCTCAAATTTAATAGATTGTGCATTGGTGCATATACCTATTTAATAAATTTATCTAATCCTTCTGCTACACTTAATGGTTTTTGTGTATAAATTGATCCAGTTATTGAATCAGAATGTGAATCAATTTCAAGTGTTGCCTTATTTGAAATAGAAGATCCATTTGCATGAGCTATTAGTTATGCAAAGGGATATGAAATGTCTCAAGTCTTTCAAGCAGGTTCACTATTAATTAACAGCATTTAATTGAAGAAGGAACTGTGACAAAATCTATTCTTGAGATGTTGCTTATATTATTGTGTAAGTATTGCAGTGAACCACTAAGATTTGTGCGACATTCTCCTGTACGAGAAATTAGAGAGAGTTGCATATATTTATTTACTTAAAGCACTTATAATTGCACAAAAAATTCTACGTACATATTTCATAAACAAAATATAAATTTTCTAAAAATTAAATTCTTTAAAAATTTTGATGAGAAAAAAATTTCAAAATATACTTTAGAGAAAAACTAAATCCCGGGATTTCGGGATTGGAAAAAAGCACCGGGATCCCGGGGCCGCAAACCCTACTCAGACCTTTATAATTTTGGTCAACCGTAAGCCATTAAAATCATATGATTTCCAGTAAAGATTTTTCTGATTGGTCTCAATACACGGGTGATGTAATATCGCATCATTTTGTTTTAAAAAAAAGGTAACATTTCAATTTTGGGGGAGATAAAGTTTTGGTTATTTCTCGTTTGGCGGGTAAACTAAAAATTAGTTAATCTTGAAGGGCCGAAGATATCATCATGCAATAATATATAAATATATAAATTTTTTAAATTTTTTTTCAGGTCCTTTACCATCAACAACTATTTCAGTTTAATCGCACAAAACGTTTGAAGATTCAACAGAAAGGGAGGTTCTTGTCAAAGATGTTTGGCACAGAGCCCCAGCCACGATAGTTAGCAGTGACAGTCGCATTGTTTTAGATGTACAAAAACCTATCTCTACAAGAGCTAAAGGCAGTTATATGAGGTTTTCTGAGATATTTTTGTGAATTGAGAAGAAAAAAATTAAAACCTAGATAAAATTGTTATTGATAATTTTGTAGATTTTTTATAAAGTGTGTCAAATCTGACACACTTTAAAAAATGCTATTACATGCTATTTATTATGCTATAAAAAGTTACATAAAGTATATAGATTTGAATTAAATATTTATACTGTTTCAATATCTGATGTAGAGAAATGTATTTTAATTATGGATAATTTTGTATAAACCTGTGAAAAGTTTTAGTTAGGATTATTATATTTTGTTATTGTGTTGAATAATTTATGTTTAGAAAATAAAGAAAACCTTTACACCATTTTACTTTATCGTGCTTTTTTCCATTGGCAGAACGTTTTCACAACTGATTTTGGTATTTCGTTCATTTTATAATAATTTTTAATCAAACTTCATAAAGACCAAGAATACTAAAAAATAATATTGAATATGTTTATTATCTGAAAACAAAATCGATTGTGTTACGCTTTGAAAATCACATACTGCAAAGAGTGAACAAAAAAAAAATCGAATAATACAAACTTGGAATCTGTATAGAGAAAATAACGTTAATTTGGAAGAATTTAGAATTTTTCAGCCTTGTGTTTAAAGTAAAGGGCTGGCGGCTGGCGTTTCATGAGTTCGAGCCCAGTACCAGTGAAGACCCTCCGTGTAGGGGTTCGATGCACGTTAAATCTGTCGAGAACTCAAACGTCCTCTCTTTGGTGTGGTGTAGTAGTTTAGTTAGTTGGTGCCAGCTCAAGTGATCTCCTCGTCACTTGACCATGGTTCAAAATTACGAGGTTTGTAGTCAAAAGCCCTCGTGTAGCTGAACAGTGCGACGAAAAAATTCAGTCATTCACGAGGAAGGAGTTAAAACAGTGTTTCCCAACTTTCAATATTTGCGCGACCCAATTTCCAATCATAATTTTCATCGCGCCTCTCTTCTATCAATAACAATGCATTGAATGCAATAAAAATGTATTTTGACGCTAAATAGCTACCATGCGAATTTAATTAAAAACCATAAAAATTATCAAGATAAGTATTACAATTTGTATATGACAAACTTCGAGAAGTCACTATTAATTATTAAACTTGCTTTTAATATATGGATAAAATTAATTATATCAAAAAAAACTGTGCAGTACTCATACATTTATAAGTATATTTAATCAGTGCAAATGTGTATTTAATTTTTAGTATGTCAAAATATTAAAAAATTTAGAAAAACTTCAAAATTATAAATCTTTTGTTTTCGATTTTTTTAATATGCTCATGCTATAGGGATATCATGCCCTCTAGGGGGATCGCCCACAGTTTGAGAAACATTGAGTTAAAAGCATAAATTGATTGATTTGTGCTACTGTTTTTGAAATTTGCATCACTATGAAAGAATGATCAGAAATAAGTTAATTTTTCTTACGTATTATACTTATAGTGGTTTAAATAAATTGTTATAAACAAAAATGGTAATGAAAATTAATAATTTATGCTAACGCCACACGTAGCAATAAGAGTAACAGCAGTATAAAAGTGACACCTGTGCTGTGCGAAAAAACTTGAACACTTTCTTAACTACATGTGAATGGGCATTTTCTTACTGAGGTATACAACTCCAGGATGATTTTGCAGGAGAAGTAATACCTCGACCATCTTGGATCTCTCGATGTAGAACCCGCTGCTTACGGTCCCCACAATTTAAAAAAGATGGATGATTGAGCATTTATTAAGTTCACACTCTAAAGCTGTGATCTTCAAACTGTGTTTCATGGAACCTTGGAGTTCCACAAGAGGCCAGGCATACCAGTCACAATAAAAATTCTAAAAGTAAATTGTATACAAAATGGATTCCTGTTCTCCATGAAGTTTGTATAACCACAAGTATCAAGCACTTTATGAAAATTTTATTTATACATAATATAACTTTATTTTGAGAAGTATTTTTAACTTTTATTATGTAGTACTTCCTAGAGATTGTGGTTATTTTATTTTTTACAATATCAGGTTCTACGAAATAATTTTATACTTGTTAGTATAATGTTTTGCCAAACTAAATAGTTTTTTAATGGAAAATGTATCTTTTTATTTATGGTGGAAAAAACACTTATTATAGAAAACGGAGAGGAAACAATTTATTGTCACATTAACATATTCGATGTTAAAATCTAAAATTCATCAAGCCCCGCTCCTAAATATTAGGGTGCGAAATTCCGCAAATATACAAAATTTCACACGCTGCTGTAAATGTGTTAATGCCATTCAAAACAATATATTCAACAAAAAAATATTTCTCGATGAGAATGACTACAAAAACAAAATATTGCATAAAAACAAACTAAGCGCAGAATATGAAATGCAGCTGCATATAATTTCAATAAACCTGGACTTTAACAGTTTGAGTGAAAAAATGCAAGCCTACATCCCATTTGCTAAATGTAATGCACGGATTTATGATATTTGAAATATAAATCATAAGAGTAAATTATATTAAATTTAGATTAAATTTCTTTAATATAAAATGCAAAACTTTTTCTTGATTATCTTTACATTATATAAGTACCTATAACATGTTGATCTACTATAAACATTATTTTAAGATATATTTTTCTAAGTGTGAGGGGATGGGGTTCCACGAAAGCATCTTATAGCTCTAGGGCAGGGAGGAAGCAAACCCTTATGGATCAACATGCCATTTTTTTCAAGAAATGTTTAATGAGGTATAGACGTGCCGTCAAATAATATTATCATATTGAGAAAATAATGAAATTAAACATTATCAAAACTCAAAACTCTTTATTTACTACGAAAAAATACATTTTGCACTGTATAGTAGTAGTAAATGCTTTTGTAATGCATGTAATTCAAATTAAAGTAACATTCGTGTAACTTCTTGCAGATTAGACAAAAAAATAAAATAATAGGGCTGTAAGATGTTACTGCTAGCAGAATGTATGCTGAAATGGAATCATCTGCCAAACAGTTTTTAAGAGAGACTTTAATATTATTCATCTCTCAAAATAACGGCTCGCTCGCATAGGTACAGTCATGTCCATAAATTAAGGATCATGAAGTTCAGGCAAAGAAAGAGACAGAATCAAAACAAATTTGACTTGTAAAGTCTATTGATTAAACAAAAGGTAAAGAGCAAAAAAGATGCCATATGTTTGACATAATTAATAAAAATTGCGATTTTTACTCCCTGGAGCAAATTTCAAAAAAGAACCTATTTACAAAAGACAGTATAACATGGTTAGTATGATGGTTAATACGGAGTATGTCTCCCGGACGATGCAATACAGGCCTTACAACGCCTACGCAGGCTAAGTATCAAATTATCAATCTGATCTTGGGGAATATTACACCACTCATCAAGGAATTCCCTCCGAAGTTCCGGTAGACAGGTGGGAGGGGGTTGACGGGCTGCAATTCGTCGGCCAAGTATATCCCCCACATGCCCTATTGGATTCAAGTCCGGTGAGTATGCTGGCCAATCCATACGGGTGATATCCTCCGATTGAAGGCATTCGTCTACAATGTTTACATGGTGAGGACGGCCGTTGTCATCCATAAACAGAAATTCAGCACCCATGGCGCGCCGAAACAAACGTGCATGTTGTTCCAGAATGACATCCCGATAGATGTGGCCTGTCATCGTTACACTCTGAACATACAGGTCAGTTCTGGAACCAAGAATAATTCCTCCTCAAACGAACCATCCTGCACCACCGTAACGGTGTCGTTCAGTGGTGTTCTCTTGGTGGTAACGGGTACCTGGCGCTCTCCATTTGAAAGTCCGGCGAGAATCAGACTGCAAACTAAACCTGAACTCGTCGGAAAACATCACAGAAGACCACTGTTGCGGTGTCCACAATGCATGCTCTCTACTCCAGGTTAATCGCAGGCGACAGTGAGTTGCGGTAAGGGGAACACATCTGACAGGCCTACGAGCATATAGACCAATGTGCCCTAAACGTCTGTACACGGTCTGCCTTGAAACTGTCGTACAGGTAGCTGAAGAGAGCTGACGAGATAGGTCTGATGCTGTGCTCCGTCTGTTTCTTTCGACAGTAACTGCCAAATACCGGTCCTCATTCGGCGTTGTAACTCGGAGGCGACCTGTGCTGTAACATCTACTCACATTACCATCATCTTGGAATCGTTGCCAAAGCCTGGAGATGACACTCCGGGCGATTCCAAGTTCCTCGGATACTTCCAGTTCGGTACGTCCACATTCCAGCCGTCCGATAATTCTACCATGTAAAAAATCATTCAAGTGCTTCCTTTGTGCCATAACTATGCTGTTATTGCACTGAAAGGCTTTTAAAGCGCTTGTGAACAATTTTACTTCTTTGCCACCATTCCTTATATACCCCTCTCTTACATTCTCGTCATTGTGACGTACTAATCGCGCCATCTGGTGGTTTCCTGTAATTTGCATATTCTTCTTCAAGATGTGTGTGATAATTCTACAGGTGAAATTTTTTTTAGAGTTCAATTTCTGTGTAATTCTGAATTATCCTTAATTTATGGACATGAGTGTAAATGAAAATATGGTTAAAACAGCGCGAGCCAGCTTCTTCAAACAGTTAAATTTGTCTGTAATCCGTTTTACAGACGATGTTCTACATGTTCCAGAGCATAAAACACACCTTTCCTAATCATGCCATATTTCTTGGCCTACAAAGTTTGAAATTCTCTATTACACACACTATTTTGCACTTTTTTTTGTGTTGAACTATATAGCCACATGGTAAAGAATTGTTAGAAATCTGAAATATAACTCAAATAAACTTTAAAATACAGTAGTGTCAACGAAATTTCCATGTATGCGTAGACAAATTTCGCATCATTAGCATTTGCAGTCCACGACGTAACTAAGGCAAGACAATAACAAACGAGTATGCTCCTCACCGCACTCCGATCAATCACTCACGTTTGATAGTAATTGTGAACTTTGTTATTTTGAACTGAAATGCAAACCGTTTTGATCGGTGGAGTGCTCAAAAGATTTTGTCTCGTGCCATTGAATTTATTTTGAAGACTACTGCTGTAAAGCAGCACAAAGGTTATTCGAAGAATGTCCAAAGAAATTGAGCTCGCGTCAAAGGGCTTAGAGCTACAAATCAGTTTCCCGGGAAATAGCCACCCCCGGATAAAGCATTTATTGAGCAAAAATCTTACAGAAGCACACAAAGCTAAATTTACTTTTAACTTAAACATATTTTCATAAAATACAGTTCTAAATAATAGATGAAATATTAACAACTCATTAATCCCGGGATTAATCAGTTTCAAAACAGTACACTGGAACGAAAAATGTACAAAGCTGATAATAGTAAGAAAAATACATAAAAACAGATAGAGCAAGGGTGGGAGATTCTTTTGACTCAAGGGTTGTATTGGGGAAGAGGATAACGAAGAGCCCCTCCTTTTTAAAAATGATTGCATTCATTAGTTAACTTTGCATTTCAGGAAAAGTATAAATTGTGCCGTATAAAAATCAATAAATCTAAGTTAAATAAATAGTGGTAGTTTTATTCAATTTGTGTTGTGTGTGTGTGTTGCTGTTGTTGTTACTAATCCCACCTGATCGGCAGTAGCATCAGATCAAGGCCCACGAAATTGATCGTGGCAAGGGGCTAGATGTATGTCTGTCGTCAGCCGTAGCTTTGAGCACCAAACAGATAACAGTGCGATTTGGCTCGGCAATTTTGAGGGAGGACACCTCTGGAGTGGTCAGGGCCTCCCCCCTCTTTCCCTTCCACCAACCCCCTCTTCCTCCCATGCCCCAAAGACAATATACATTTACAAACCAGTGGAGTAACGGAAAATGATTGCCCCCCCCCCGCAAGGTCAGGTCTTGGGCTCCAAGCCGGATCTTTATATATAGAATATGTGTGTGTGTGTGTGTGTGTGTGTGTGTGTTTATAATATGGCGATGTTGTAATGAATACTTTATATGAGATTGGTGAGGCATAATAAATATTATCCAAGAGGCAGTCATGGGGTTATTCAAATCTGTTTATTATACATCTTGAAAACATTTAAGCAAGACAAGGACGACACACTATACGCACACGCAAACACACTGCAGCCGGCTACATGTTTACGCAGACAAAATACAGAAGCGAAAGAGAACGGTCCCCAGGAATCTCGCTATTTATAGGCGGCTCAAATCACATGATCTGAGTGGGTAGCTAGATGTAGTTTAAAATATTCTCGTTAGGCGCTGGCTAACTTATTAATTGAAGTTCGGTCCTGAAGGGATGGACCAAAGATAGTTAAAAGATATTTAAAAGGATTATATTACTGGGAATTATATATATATATATATATATATATATATACACTTGTGCTAAAAAAAGTCTACGTTCACCTACTACTACTTACATAAAAAAAATTTAAAAACCGGAATTGAATTTTTATAAAATTATACTTTATTTAGTTTATTCCAAGTATTGAGAATAACAAAAGCAAACTCGGTTTGTTTTCATAGTTTTTAAAATAAAGACAGGTTTGTAGCGATAATAACAAAATCAAGTAGAAAAAATCTGCGTTCATTTAGTAGTAACTATAAACATTATTTAAAAAGGATTATGAGTTATTTAATATCTGGCTGGATATCCCCCGTCTTTTGAGAGCCTCCTGAAGTCGTTTCGGCATTGATTTAACAAGTCTAGGGGTTTCTTCAGAGCTTATATTCGTTCATTCGTCCTTATTAACACTCTTCAGCATGTCCTTGCTAGATATATTCTGTTGACGAATCCTACACTCCAGCAAATCCCATAGGTGTTCTTTAGGATTCAGATCAGGTGACTGCGGGGCCGTGTGCAGTTGATTTAGGATATTATACAAGATCCAAAGCTTCAAAGTCTCGGTGACATGCTTAGGATCATTGACGTGTTGGAAACGAAACGGGAACCTTAGGCTGAGTTTGGTGGCTTTTTTCATTAAATTGTTCTTAGGACATCAAGGTAATCATATTTATTCACAATTGATATAATCCAACTTGCCATTGCTCGCCATGCACCTCCACACCATGACTCCACCACCACCGTGCTTTACCGTTGGCACTAAATGCTCTTTTTGAAGCGCTGTGCAAAGTTTTCTCCATACCAATTTACGACCTTTTATGCCAAAGATACAAAACTTGCTCTCATCGGAGAATATCACAGTCCTCCACAGTGGCGGATTAAGCGGGTGTCGGACCTGGCGGCCGCCAGGGGCCCCAAGCTTGATGATTGCAAAGGCCAGCGACAAACAAACCACTCCACCTTGGAACAAAAAAGAAAAGAGCCCCCCCCCCACCCTAGAAATGTATCGACATACAAGAGAAATCCTAATGTAGAAAATTTTTCGAAAATATTTTTGACAATACCGATATCAAATGCATCAGGTGAATAATCTTTTTAAGTTTTAAAATGTGTTGAAAATAATTTAAGAAGTACTATGGGAGAAAACAAATTGAACAACATGGCCATATTATATACAGAATAAAATGTTTTGGACAAAATAGATATGGTAAAAATAATTGAGATGAATTTTTTCCAAAGTAGTCCAGTCATATTAGGGTTTCACTGCGGAATGAGAGATAATAAGCTGAAAACTTGTATATACCTTAATTTTGTCACTCTAAATGTTGTCTCAAAAGTCTCATAAAATCTCGTGTCCGCTTCTTAAGATATTCAGGGTCAAAGGTAAAAAAATCGGGGTATTTTTGTGCAAATATCTCGTTTCCTATGGTTTCAATGCTATTTACATTTATTATAAATATTGTAGAGAATAAATTTTTCTATAACTTTTATTGAAACATTTTTTTATACATCAAACCGTTTTTGAGATAAAGGGCGCTGAACGCGCAGTGCTTAACTATCTACAGCATAATGCAAGGTCAACCGTTAGTCACATGATATAATACGCCGTATAATGTCTATAAACCTTAAAAATATGTATAGTTACAAACATTTTGCATTTTTTATTAATTGTTACATTACATTTATTAATAGTTTTTATTGATTAAGTATCTATTTCTTTTATAACACTTACATGTTCGTGTAGTTCAAAAGTTGTTGACAGATATGCTTAAGGTAATTTTTAATTAGATTCTATTATTATATATACTAATCACATTTAAAGTAGTTTAAAAATAAAGTAATTTTTAATTATATTTTTATTTAGAAATATCGTTTAATACAATTATTACAATTGAAATTAGGATGTGTGAAGAAGTTTTACAAAATTTTAATAATAAGACGAACATGTGATTGTTATTTTTTCTCTTCCTCTTCTTCTTTGTCTTCCGGTCACTCGAAAATTTCCAATTCCTTCTCATTATTTTAGTCGTGAAGGGTATTTGTCTCCAAATCTAGAAGGATTTCGGGATCAAAAGTACAATCTTCATCGAGATCGCTCTGATATCGTGAAGCATTGAAGCAAGCTTGCCCATTATACTGGCCACAAGCTGAAGAACATTGCAACCCCGATTTCCTACATCCACGGCGTGAACCACGACCATTTTTGCAATTACAAAATATTGTATTGAGTAATTCATCTGGAGTATGTGGTAATATTGTCGTAATCGATCCCAAGAATTCATTCCGCAGAATCCAACCACATCCCTGGGGTTCTAAGTCATTCCCTAACCAAGTTTGAACTTGATAATATACACTGCTGATTTGTTGAAGAGCCTCTGTACTTATTGATGGAAGATTGGATAACTACACGGGTTTATTGAGCTTTGTTGATGAATTTAATGTAACGAAGACTATCAATGCTGTTTTCAGATTTTGGAGCATTGTGTATCGCCAACAAGACTCGTACTCCATTTCCATGAAATGTTTGTTCAGGACAGTTTTTTTCTTGGAAATACTTGAGCTAGTTGATCCAAATACGGAACATTCTCTAATATCCTAATGAAAAATGTTTTCTTATTTTTTTAAGAAATGCAGATTTTGTGTCATTGCCACTAAATGCGTTCAGAAATAAAGTGGGCTTTTACAATGAGGATATCTATCAAAACTTTTGGAAGAGTATATTTGAGTTTTAACAATCCATTTTCCAACTTTTTTAAAGAACACTTCTTCTTGATGTGCTTGAATACGTCCAATCAAAATGACGAGCGAATCAATATCTTCTCCTACTATGACGGCAGTCCTGTGATGTTCCGATTCTTCAATAGCTGTTTCTACGATAAGAACATCTGCATCATCTCTGGACTGTTTTGTCGTAATATCAACAAATTCTAATTTTCCAATCAACATGTTAATAAAAAAATTTTATTACATCGTGTTACGGAGTGACCGATCATATAGTGGAGTTTTTACTTTTTAACAGTAGAACTATTATAAGTAACTTTGAAAGTTTATAAAATCAATATATGGAACACACACCCCACACACAATGCAATTGAACAGATGCACGAAATACGATTTTAACCCTTTTATTTATTTATTTTTAGTTAATTCACAAAATTAGGCTTTTCAGCGCGGAGTCAGGAATTGCAAAAGAGAAATTTAAATTAAATAAACATTATAAAATACCAACTTACAAATGGACAATTTTGGGGAGGGATGGCTCGTTCTTCACTTCTTGAGTAGTACAGCAGGCCAACTGATTTCTTTTTCCAAAACAACCCTGCGTTCTCGCCAACACAGGGCTGCTCTGCAGCTCAACCACACTGTACCACCACATTTGGCGCGTAGCACCTAAAGTGCGAAACCTCCCTTAAATAGGAGATTTTTTTTGTTACTTTGTAACACATCGATTCGACAAAAATTTCTCTTGGCTAATTGATACGATCATTGTTTCTTCGAAACAAACTTCATTCGATTTTGATAAAGCAGCAGTTCTTCTTAGCTGTCCCATTACTTTTATGTTTTTGTTATAGTCCGAGTATCATCAAATACAACTACAATTTTAGTATCATAATGTTTTTGTAAATATTTTACGTATTTATCAAAAGTTATTGAAAAAGTATTGTCTTTACTCCATACGACGCGTTGTAGAAAAAACCTACCATCGATATTGTATGTTACATTACTTTCATCGAGGTCGAAATCGACAGGAGTCATATTGTCATATAATGTCGCTTTCGTGGTTTTTCACATGCCATAATTATCAAATAAAGGAGATGGATATGGACTTAGCTCATATTGGAGATATTCTTGAAGATTACATTCAAACTGTTTGCTTACAGTAATTCTTTGGAAGAGTAGCAATAGATCAATTGAAACTCAGTGATTGTGACAGTTAATTTGATCATTTTCAACCATTACAGAAGCTAAAGATACCAATTGTTGCGCATTTAGAAAGGGATTGAATAAGTGTAAATCATTCAACTAGTTTACTTACATCAGTTTTATCTCTTTTTACTCTTAAATCCTTAGCATTAACGTGTTGTTCAGAAGAGTTTAAATAAATGGTATAAAACTTCTGCATCTCCTCACAAATTGTATTTGTAGCGTACATAGTATACACCCATTTACATAAAACACTTTCTTGCGTACTTCGACCAAGAAATATTCCCCCCTTTTGTCTTCATAGATTTTACTAGACTTTGTTCGGTAATCATATCTGCTCATGTACCAGAATTAAATTTCTCTGTTCGTTTTACGGTGAAGAATCCATTTTTAAAGTTCTTAAAAGTCTGTCCATCCATTGTATTTTCCAAATCAATCATATCTTGAATATATAAATGTATGCAGACTTCGCATACAAAAAAATGACCACTAGCATCGAAATACAGCAGCATTCTTCGTTCACCATTAAGATGTTCTTTGAGAAGTCGCAGTCTTTCAGCACGAATGAAATCGAGTGCTATTGATACCATTTCGAAATATTATACCTATAATTGTGTTGTAGGATATCGAGCTTTTAATTAATTCAGTTTATTCTGAAATGGATCAATAAATAAGTTTGAGTTACCTACACACCCTTCAACACCTTCATAGGAAACATTTCAGCAATTGATTTTTTCAGTTAACTCATTTAGCACACAATCTTCAATCTTCGAAGATCATCATTGATAATGCAAGTCGTAATAATGTACGACCTCTGATACTTCTTGAATAATATGGATCCAAGAAAGGACATGAGCATATGAAATCTTCCTAATTTAACAAAATTCTATCTTACAAAATTCTGTGTTAGCATCTGACGCAGCAACTGTTTCACGTGCTTTAGAGTAGAGAGGTTGATCAAAAGTAATTAAACACGCTTTTTGGCCATGTAAATTGGCAATATTTGCAACACATTGTGAAGTACACTCATGTCCATAAATTAAGGATAAAAGGATAATGAAGTTCAGGCAAAGAAAGAGACAGAAGCAAAACAAATTTGATTTATTTGTAAAGTCTATTTATTAAACAAAAGGTAAAGAGTAAAAAAGATGCTATATGTTTGACATAATTAATAAAAATTGCGATTGAGTAAATTTCAAAAAAGAACCTATTTACGAAAAACAATATAACATGGTTAGTATGATGGTTAAGGTGACAGAACACCTTTAAAACTCAATTTTTGGTCAAAATATCAATTTTTCGTTTTTCATCAAATATTAAAATTCAATCTTTTATCTTTCTAAATATGTTAAAATTTTGTTTCTAGCTTAATTAGAAGCCAAGTTACAGCTTTTTTAATATTACTTGATCATGAATTTCTCTGACCTGAAATGCCTTTTGCTAACCGGAAGTGGCCCAAATTGTTTGTTTACGTTTCTCTTTCATGGTATATGACATGAAATATTAAAATTAATATACAAATATTTAGTCAGAAATTAAAATAGAATATTTGAGAATAAATATATATGTATTTGGAAATACATTTTTCCTTTTTTATGTATGACATCTGGCATCAAAATTGTTGTTTAGTGACTTTGTTTACATATATGTTTGATTTTCATACTGAAAGAATCGACAGCGTAGAAAGTTATTTAATAATTCTATTCTGTTTTATTTTTGCTTAAAAATGGTTAAAAGTATTGCTAGAAAGCGTAAGAGACAATTTTATGGAAATAAATACACAAAAATTTCCGAAAATAACAGCAATTCAACACCTGTTCCTGAATGCACTGCTTCAAAATTGGGAAATGAGAGTATGTCAACTGCAGAAGAAATGCCTGGTCCTCTGTTTGGTAACAGAATCATTGATCTTGAGCTTATTGTGGATGCATTTTATCAACTTTGCTGCCCAAAATGTTTTGCTGAAAAAGTAGAGCTTTTTGAGGATTCCATGTATGGATTATGCTCTCATTTTACACTAAAATGTAAATGCTGTGACTTTTTCTTTGCATTTGCTTCATCAAAAAAATTTGTAAATGCACCAGTCATAAACACCAGGCTAGTATATGGTATGCGGCAGATAGGCAAGGGTTTTGCTGGTGCATTTAAATTATGCTCAACATTAAAATTGCCTCGACTGACAAAAACTGCTTTCAAAAATCAGAAAGCAAAGCTTTTAAAAGTGGTTCAGGAAGTAGCTGAGGAATCCATGAAAAACGCTGCTACTGATATTGTGGATATAAAACAAAATTTTTCATCTGATTTTGTAAAATGTGGCATATCTGTGGATGGCACATGGCAGCGTAGAGGCTGTACGTCTATGAATGGTTGTGTTGCTGCAATATCAGTTGATACTGGTAAGGTGTTAGACGTAGAAGTTGTGTCGTCCTACATGTAAGAGACTTCAGACTATGCCAAGAAACTCTGAATATGAGTCGTCAAAAGCCGACCACATATGTCAGTGTAACTTTACGGGATCTTCGTCAAAAATGGAAATTGTGGGGGCTTCACGAATATTTCTTCGTTCAGAAAAAAACCACAGTCTTCAATACACTCAATATTATGGGGATGGTGACTCAAAAGCTTTCATGAGTGTGAAAGACACTTATGGAATGAACAGTGTGACAAAGTTTGAGTGCATTGGCCATGTACAAAAGAGAGTGGGCTCGCGTCTAAGAAAGCTAAAAACAAAAACTAAAGGACTGTCTGGTAAACGCAAATTAACTGATAATTTTATCGACCGACTTCAAAATTACTACGGAATTGCTGTACGCAGTAATTTCGGTAACTTAAATGCCATGCAGCAAAATGTAATTGCTGCGTTATATCACTGTGCATCAAGTGATAAGAAACCGATGCATGGTCAATGCCCAATAGGGAAAGACAGCTGGTGTTATTTTCAGCGGGGGGTGGCAAATGGAACAAAATGTACCACAAAATATGCTGGTTTATCAAATGATGTTTTAAATAAAATTAAACCAGTATATTTGGAACTATGCGACAAACAGATATTAAGTAAGTGCTTACATGGACGCACGCAAAATGCAAATGAGTGGTGTTTTAACGGAATAGTCTGGCAAAAAGTACCAAAAGAAGTATTTGTTTCGCTCAAAACAATTAAATTTGGGTCGTGTGATGCTGTTATACATTTCAATGAGGGATTAAATGGGTGCCTCAAAGTTTTTAATAAGATGAATATTGAAAATCCTGGGGTGTTTACCTTACAGGGATATAAACATTTAGATAAATGCAGAATCCGTAAATCGGTTCTTAACGCAGACCACAAAACAAAGAAACAGGAAAATTTTAAGAGCCCTTAAAAAGAAAAAAAATATCGTTTTAGAAGTTAAAGATGGAGAGAATTATAAATCTGGTGCATTTTAATAAGAAAGTAAGTGTTTTTCTTGTAATCAGATTAGTTTAATGTTATTTTTGTCGTTTTCTCAAAATGAGTTTTTTTTTACATTTTTTCGTACCGCAAAACACAATATCTCAAAAAGTTATGCTTGGATGAAATAAAAATTTTATATATATGTTTTTTAAATACTAATACAGGGAATAGACCTCTCTTAAGATTTTATGTTGAGTAGAAATTTTTTTATACAGCAATAAAGTGAAAATTACAATAGCTTTTAAAGAAAATTTCAACGTTAAGGGTCTCAGGGGTGTTAAAAATGTTTCGAGAGCACAAAATATGAACAATTTTCGACTAGAAATAATTCTTTGAGGTTAAAATGAAATAATTTGATTCTTTTGCACATTGTTTATAAAGGAATAAATTTTCAAAAAAGTATAAAATGTCTAAAATGTAATCATAATTTTAAAAATAATAAGCACATAAATATAAGAAAAATTTTTGTAAGAAACAAATAGTAAGTTTTACGACGCACATGATATTTTCTGAAATAATAATTCTAATTACTAGCAATAAGTTGATTTATAAAGTCAAATATATCCTTATTAGATGGTAGCGATTTTATATAAATAGAATAAAAAATAATATTTTTAAAAAATAAAAAAGTACATTTTTAAAAAAAAATTTTAAAAATTTAATTTTTTTGAAATTTTTTAAAAAATTACAAATATGTAATACTACAAGGGGTGATCAAATGAAAAGGTACGAAACGACATAAAAATGAAACAGTTAAATATTTGCATATTCCGCCAAGGGAGAATGTAGCGAGATATCTCGGGATGCCATTGGAGACTCTGACTGGGATCGGATCATGTGCGGGTGCCCACATACGCAGGAGAGAGCAAAGGCTCTTATAAAAAGCGGCGTCCAAATGATGCGAGCACAGAATTACTCGAGCACAGAAAAAGCATTAACTCCGATGTGTACTGTGAGACACTCCGACGCCTACGCAGGTCCATCAAGAACAAAAGACCGGGGCTGCTCACGGTGGGTGTGGTTCTGCTCCATGATAACGCGCGTCCACACGTCTCCAGAGTCACACAAATGGAACTGGACAAGTTCCAATGGGAGACGTTGGACCATCCGTCCTACAGTCCGGACATTTCACCCCACGATTTCCATGTGTTTGGTCCACTGAAGAAACACCTGAAAGGAAAGCGCTTCAACTCGGACGACGTACTCAAGGACACTGTGAAGGACTGGGTCTCGTCACAGCCACAGGAATTCTGGGAACAAGGAATCCTGCGGCTTGTTCATCAGTGGGATCGTTGTGCTCAGGCCTATGGTGTATATTTTAAATAAAGTCTATATTTGTACCCACCGTGTCGTTTCGTACCTTTTCATTTGATCACCCCTTGTAGAAATAGCTAGGATTTAAAGATTATGATAGAGTTTATAATTCTGTAAAGTTTTATGCATCAAAGTATGATAGTTTTTGAAACGCAATGCGCGTAAGTGAAAAAAACACAAACTGAGAAAAAAGGCTTTAAAGTTTTAAATTGAATTTGGGAAAATAAATTTTAAAACTTACATGCTAAAATGCTCCAGGATCATAGGATATGCCTTCTTGTTGCTCAAACAGCTCAATTTCTTTACTCTTTTAAATTTTTTTGGCTCTGCGAGCTTCAAACGATGATGTTAGCTCCTGTTTCTTGACGTAAAGATTCGACGATTGTCACGTTCAGCCAGGGACACACAAACATTTTTGTTAATTTTTAAGCCAAATTTCTCTAAAATAGTAATAAGTATTTGATTTCCATCATTAAAAATCCTGGTTGCTAGATTTGCAGCAATCTCTGCAATCTGAAGGCTAGCATCAATCGTCTTCGGACAAAACTTCCAGATTAATGAATTTAAACTTTCATTAGGATTCTGTGTCTTACCTCCTAAACATTTCTTTAGGAGTGCCAGATGAGATAAGTCTGCAAATACAGGCTTAATTACAACTCGAACTGCTTTCGCAACTGAGGGTTTGTGTTTATAATTTTTTAAATTATTATTAACTGCAGCATTATACTTACACCATGTATTTGGATTTGTAGGACAAAATCAGTGCATCGGTTCATCATCGGTGCTGCAAGAATGACCCCAAACAGCCCAAATGGCTTTCCGCATTTCCTTTACACTAGTAGAATTGCATCGAATAGCATTACCATAGTAATGCGCAAGCTTATCATTTAAACTATCAGTTAACCTACCTTTACCGCCTATAGTTTTACCATCAGATAATTTCTTCTTACCGTATACTAATTTAAGCTTCCTAAGTCTTGTACCCATTCTCTTTTGCACATGGCCTACACATTCTATTTTCTGAATAAGATGGTCATCGCCGTATGGATTGTTTTCAGAAAGGGCATTGAATGTTTTTGTGTCGCCATCTCCTATGTAGTTCGAATATTTCAGGTTGTGAAGCTTTTCTGATCGATTAAAAATCCTCAACATCCCGTCAACCTCCATCTTACCAGCAGAGCCAGAATAATTTTTTCTACATGAAATCTTATGCGCTCTTTGCCATTTATTGTACTTGATACCAAATTTACCCCTTTATAACTGTCGCATCCTTTGCAAAATGAGGACAACACTTCCCTATCGAAAACCTTACCTGTTTTGGCCCCATTAGAGTACATACTCCAATCAACGATGAATGTCCTCTCGTCTTCCAGGTTCCATCACCACTTACCGTTAAAATGTTATCAGGTAACGAAGAATTTTCTTCGACAGCTGCCCTGTTCATGCTTTCTTCGGCGACTTCCTTCATAACAAGTGAAAGTTTATTATTAATAACATCATATGATTTTTGTTCAACAGGATTAGGAAGACTCATTACAGAACAAAAGGTTTTTAATGACTCTAAACCTTGACCTATGCATCTCATTGCTAAAATAGATCTTCTGTTAATTTCTGGAGCATTATTTTTTTATTCCCAATGTTTTCACAGCTTGAAAAAGTACAAATACTCCCACAGTTTTTACAATGTATTTCAAAATTTGAACATAAACCACGAGTGGATTTTTCATTAATTGTTAATGGTTTATGACATTTTAAACAGCATGATACTGACAAAATAGAGCTAAAGGTTGAAATAAAATCAAAAATACAATATCCTTTGAAGTTTTCACTTATCTTAACAAGATTTGACTTTAATGAAGTCTGAATTCCTGAAAGTTTTTTACTTGAAGCATTTTTCATTTCGGCACACTTACTTGTATTTTTCATTTCTGCACACTTCCTCGTATCTTTCATATCTGTAACATGTGAGTCACTTACCTTTAAATATTTATTTCCTCAAAATCTTTTCTTGGGGCGATTGCCCAATGAGCTTTTCAGAATAAAACAACATATATCTTCGATGTAGATAAGTGTTTTAAAAAAACGTGTACTAAAGTAAACACAACAGAATCAAAACAGAGCAGAATGAATGTGTTGAGTTGCAGGCTTCCTTCTGATCAACTCAAGCGCTTAAAATATTTCATGAGGCTTATTAAAAACAGAAAAATGAAAGGTATGCAAAATCAAAAATAAATGGGCGTGGCATGTGTCCATTTAAAAGTTGTTATGACTAAATTGCTGTTTGCAATTTTTTGAATAACTTTCGAAGTTTTTAGAGTATTGTCACGTGGTTAGTATCAAAATGTTCAGAAAAAAATGAAGAACAAGATATATTTTTTTCGAAAATTCGAAAAAAAAAGGGTTTACACCCCTGAGACCCCTTAAGAAGCTCGAAACACAATAGCTTCTCACGTAATGGTTATATTACCAAAATAAGTGTCTATTCTCTAGATAAGGTTGTATGCTATATTATTCAATTTACAAAATGTCAATATATTTATTTTATTTTCAGTTATCATGTTTTGCGTAAAGTCTTATTTTTGCTTATTTTTTCATAAAATACCCCTTTTACAGAAAAAAATTTGCACTAACAAGACTTTACTTGGGTGTTTTTCTGATTTTAAAGACCATAAGGTCATAAAATATGCATTTTTTTTAAACATTTATAAACCCCGTGCACCACCGAACGTATAACACGGGGGTAAACAACACAGGCAGAAGAAAGGATTAGAACACAAACATCCATGCCTTCTCCGGGATTCGAACTAAAATATGCATTAACAGGCAAAATTCAGGTTAATTCAAAAAATTTTCTTCGAATGTGTTCTGTTAAATTAAGTAAGGTTTTTAATATTTTTTTATATGCAGTTAAGATTTTTCTTTAGCCTAGGAGTTTTATTATATCACTACATTTTATTTTGAGAATTTAAAGTAAGGTACTCTCTTTTCACTATTTTAGTTTTTCGACTCTTAAGCCCATGGGCCCCAAATCTTTTACCGCCAGGGGCCTCCAACTACCTTAATCCGCCTCTGGTTCTGAAGGCATCGCTCGACAATAAAATACATTTTCTATCAGGAACCTGACTTCGTGGAGGAATATACAAATGACTACGAAAAGCACGTTGCACTTCAATCACCGACCGACCTTTAGAGATTTAAGCCTTCACGGTAAAATATACAATAAATCACACAAATATACTCCTCCACCCCTTCCAACGAGCCCCACCCTACGAACATCAATGGAACATGTTCGAAACAGGAAGTTTCCACGTCCCACACCGTACAATACAATTCGCATGTGTTCGAGTACTTACTGACATTTTTCCTTTTTTGTTACTTAAAATGAATAAAACATTCAAGGTAAAATGGCTTACCTTGTCAATGGAGGGCTGCCACGCCTTGATTGAAACCAAAGTCTATGAATAAAAGGCACTTTATGAATTTTATATGGTTTTAATTTCTGCAGCGCACATAATAATAATACTCGGGACATTACACGACACTAATTAATCTAAACAAATAACATTTCTAAGCATCTATATCAATTTTAGTTTCTATCACGTAGTTTCAATATGTTTCTCCTACGCGTCCATTTTTAATTCTGAACCAATTAGTTCCTTTTACAAAAGTGGCGCTGCTATCGCTTTAAGAAGATGGGAGTTTGTGACACTCTCCCACCTTTGGATTCGAAGAAGGAACTCATTAGAACGACTCTCTTTTAACTTTTGAATAATCTTTCAATATCCCTAGATACTCATTTAGAATCCAAAACAAATAGAAGAATCCAAAACAGCAGTCACAAGAGTAAGAATAAATGTCCTGAAAAAGACTAAAAAACACATTAAAATAATTATACGAAATAAAATTAAAGTCCATAAAAGTTCAAATATGAGACCAAAATTAGCATGATAAAATCATGAGTTCATGATAGTTTACGGATTATCAAGTCTCTTGGTTTGTTTCAAAAGTCTTCCATAACGAGAACGGAGCACTCCTTGCACCTCAGGGATTTGATCTTGATCGAGGCAAGAACCATTCTCTACATCTCTTTCTGTTGATGACAAAGAGTCAGCTGTAGTCACTTCTAGCGGATAGAGTTTCCGAATTGGTCTCATAACACTTCCAAAATGTGTTTTCACTTCCACTACACGCCCTCTTCCGTCTTTTCCTTTATACATCCTTGTGACTTTACCTAGAGGCCAGTTGATTCTTTTGTTGTTGGTATCACCAATTAGAACGATATCACCTTCTTTAATGAACGACTCTCTTTTAACTTTTGAATAATCTTTCAATATCCCTAGATACTCATTTCTGAAGCGGTTTTGCAGATCTTGACGCAATTTCAGTCTATAAGCACACCTCTTGTTCAGTCTTTTTGAATCTATCATGTCCAGATCTGGAACAGCAACCTCTCTAATTTCCTGGAGAAACATAGATGGTGTAAGTGCTGATAGTTCATCAGGATCCTCTGAGAGGTATGTTAAGGGGCGAGAATTAATTAAGCTCTCTGCGTCGCATAACACAGTGACCAATTATTCTTCGTTAAAACAAGCTCTCCCCAGAACTTTTCTCAGAAATGCTCTTTAATAATCCTATCAGCCTCTCCCAGAAACCACCCCACCAGGGTGCAGCAAGAGGACTAAATTTCCAGGAAA
>BMAO01019395.1:0-67496 GCA_019973975.1 Trichonephila clavata
AAAAAAATTTATCGCAAGTAGAGTTGGATACCTTAATAATGATACACTCCTCGTGAGGATTTCATATTGAAATATATGCAAACTTAATTTAACTATACATATATACACAAATTTAGCATATTTTTTTTAATATCTTAAAAGTTAACTACTAGAAATCCATTTTTATTTATTGTGAATTATTTCGTCTCCCTGGTTGTTTGGTATAAAACCGTGTGTGTGAGTGTGTATGTTCGTTCCATGAAAATTTCCCAAACTCTTTGAAACAGTGGTTCTCAAACTTTCAATATACGCGACCCAATTTTCAATGATAATTTTCATAGCCAACCCCAAATACATAATATACCTAGTTAATGTAATGTAAACCCCATCTATGATGTACTTTGAGACAAAAGCCAAAATATGACCTTAATTGTAAACCGTACAAATTATCAAGATAAATTCTAAATTTTGTATTTATTATTTCAAGCAATATATGTTTTATTGAGTTATTTTTTTCTTTTTAATTTTGGAATTGGAACAGATAAAATATAAAAATAAAAAAAGAAATATAAGTGTCAATTTCTAATATTAAACCTTCCTCCGAAAAACTCTAAGCTGCAAGATAAGATCATGGGAATAGTTAGTAATTATTAACCTGGTTTAAATTAGTATTGATGAATTAGTTATTAAATACACACACATTGTGCTGCACTGATACATTTAGAAGCATATTATATCAGTGTAAATGCGTATTTTATTTTCTATTATGTCAGAATGTATTTTCTTTTTGCTTCCTTCCAGTAAATTAATAATTTTTAAAAATGATCTTTTATTTTCGACTTTTTAATATGCTCGCGACCCCCACGTAGACTTATCACGCTCTCTAGGGGACAAATGAATTGTGAAATTTCAGAGCGTTTACAATATTTCTCAAATAGAAAATGGAATATCAATAAAAATGAAAAATATCTTAATGTCCAAAACACATTTTGCAACGGAAAAGCAAGTTTTTTTTTTGCGACTATTGATAAAAATACACATAGAATTTAATTTAAAAACTGTTCCCTTGCTTGTTTCAATATTTCTTTAAAAACACATAAATTGATACTTATATTTCATGTTAATGCTGTTAGGCTTATGAATATAGTACTTACTCGAATCTAAACCACACTTCTTTCCAATATTAAAGCTACTGAAAATCGGTTGCGACTTAGAATCGAATTTTAAAAAAATTGTTGGATGGGACAATTAGTGTAAAATAGTGTAGAACCTGTAATTGCTCTATTTACATTTTCCACACAGTTTTGTTGAGAATTTGGGGTGCGGCTTAGACTCGAGTGAATACGGTAATTATTTGTGAATAGAGGTATGTATTTAGATACCAGTTGGGCAATGCAAATATTAATGATAAATATGTATTTACATTCATCATTATTCAGGCATGCATGGAACTTTAAATAGTATTTAGTAGAAGTAAAAAAAAACTTTATAAAAATTAATTTTTATTTGAAATTTCCCTAGTTTTTTTTTGTTTAAAAATAACTTGAAGTCTTATTTCGTCACTGCAAAAACATGCAACAAAAAGAAATGCCATTAAAATCATTCATTCAAAAAGACTTGAAGTAGGCATTTACGTTTCTCTGTTGAAAGTGTTTTTTCTAAGCCTAAAAACTTAACATAAAAATATTCGTTATTCTTTTGAGAAAGCCGCCGAAGCCTCCATAAATTATTACGAGCAACAAAAACAGATCACTTTTTAATATTCCTGCTTTTTAAAGTCTTGAGAAAAACGAAACTTTAAAGACAGAAAAGCTTACCGATATGTGGCATTGTTAACGTCATACTTTAAAGAATAATAGTAGGCCTAATTGATTTTGGAAAATGCTCAACAAAGGTGAACTTAAATCTGTTCTATTTTAGAACGCAATTAAGCCGTAAAAGATTCATCTGTTCTTGCTTGGAATATCAAATGGAAAACATTGTTTGGGTATATATATTCTCCAGTATACCCACGAAACAAACACAAGAGGAGAATCCCTCATATCCTTGAGAATACCAAATTCTGAACCTCCTGTCTAACTGTGAAGATGAAGGTTGCTTTTGTTTTTCTGATTTTGTGCCTAGTTGCCACGGTAAGTAAAAAATTCTTTGAAACTGGTTTATTTAAATTTATTATTTAATACCAGGTATACAAAAGATTCACACACACAGCCCAGTAATATAAACAAACTACAGGTAAAGGTTGGCTGGCTTCAATATTATGGTTAAACCTGCAATCTTAGTTCCTAAGGTTAAGAGTTTGCTTTTTTCTCTTTGTACTTAACTCATTTCTAAACCAGGGGTCGGCAACCTTTTTGCTGTGGCGTGCCAAACCAATCTACCAATAGGATTCAGCGTGCCACACAGTAGGATATTTTTGAAACAATTCCGATTCTAGCGATAATACATGCAGAGTTACAGAATAGAGGTCAATAATATAGATTGACAGTTTTATTGAATATTAATTTTGCCTCACTTTAAGATTTTTCTTATCTTAAAAATAAACAGCATAAAATTAACTATTTCTTCAACAAAATTTTTTTTAATTAAAATTGTACATATATTATGTATTTTTAACATATTTATTGAAATAAAAAACAGATAACATAAAATATAAATATTTTGCTTCATTATAGTTAAATAAAAAGATAAATGCAAATTTTAGTGAGAACCTAGAGCTTGTGCCCCACTTCACTTTCATATCGTAAAATCAAGGGTACAATATGTGACTTTCAACTTGACACGATTCTGAGCATTCAGCTGGGAAACACTATTTTTGCTGACTAGAAACATGAGCTTTCCTCATATGACTTTTCATATGAGAAAAGAATTTTTACTCAAATATGTAAAACCAAAAGCGGAAAGCAGAATACATATAATTTCCCTCTTAAAATAATTAAATCTCTCCAGCAATGACATTCAATAATATACAAAATAGTTGCAAATTTATCTTTAGTTATCTTTCAGATTTTTTCGTAATTCTTTAAATGTTCTTAATTCTGAAGGACAAGGAGTTTGTCAAGGAGATCCATTACAAATTTCTGAATTTGCAGCCGCTCAGAAACTCACAAATTTACAGATTTGAGCAAAAGGTCACTGAGAATTCTGCCGTGTGTCACACGTGGCACGCATTTTCCGCATGATTTCTAGGTTCTTCATAAAAATATTTAGAGTCAGAAAATATACAAATAAATGATTTTTTTCCAAATTATAATTTTTACATTAAATTATACTTTCTGCTCTACTGAATGACCCCACGGATTTAAATTCCCAGGAAAGTTAACCTACAGGCATTGTTTTTGTTTTCATTGTCAATGGCATTAAGAATTTATTTATTTGTTTTAAGATTACCAATTATGACATTTTATAAATAAATATAAAAATATATAAGAAATAACTGTTAAAAAAGAATATACCACTTTATGTTACTTAAGAGACGATTCGGTACGATTCGACAAAAATCGGTCAAAAAACCAAATCTAATTTTCTTAGCCTAAATTATTTTTTATATATCTTTCTGCAAACTCGCAAAATTTGAAAGCTCTAAGTTTAAAAAACGCAGACTTATAATAACTTCAACGTTTGTTTTTATTCACATCCCAATGGCAAATCAAAACTTTAAAAACTGACTTATCTCTGAGAAAGATAAAACAACTAGTTGTCTTCATTTAAAATGCTAAGATTTTTTTTTCTATTGTGCCTAATACTTGGAAATTTTTTCACTTGTTGCTAATAGTACATAGAAAAAAAACTGGTATGCATTTTTCAATCAAAGCAATACTTATTTTTTAAAAAATAATTGTATTTAGAATAAGTATTTTTTAAAGAATTTTCATTAAGCATTCATAAAAAGAAGTATTGTGCAAATACCAATCATGTTATCGTAAAATCCATATCAACTTTTGTTATATATAGCTCGAGGTGCTTGTAAATCAAATTTCATATATGTACGTTAATTTTTGTAGAAGGAGTAGCATTTTAAAATCACTTCATAAGTTTCAAGTTTTTCCCTTTAAAAATTAAACAGTTAGCTTTTTATGAAATTTTGAGCACAAAATTTGTTTTACATCATACATTCACATATGAGGCAACTAAAAAATTATGAAAATCATTAAATTAAAAAAAATTGTGTAAATCGTACCATGTCCCCTTAAAAATAAGGGATATTTTTTTAAATATATAAATAAACGTTATAGTTCTATTTAATTTTTATTGGGTTCAAAATTCAAAAAATTCTGATAATTTTATCCAGTGCTCTTCACTCTTTTGAGAATTAAAGACGAAACAAACGTTCAGTTGAAAGAAATTCAATCATCATTTCTGTTTAATGTAACTGCTCTTTTAAAAACTTTTATTAGATGCATTTCATGAGGATAAATATATTGCTTAAAGTAAGGTTTTAAGAAACTCGATTGGTAAAGACTAAGGAGAAGATATGTTACAAATTTTTCAAAAACTTTTCCATTAAAATGAGATAGCCAATTCGTTTTGGTAAAAAAAAAAAAATAATACACCTGGAAGTATTTAAGTAAATTTTCAAAGCATAAGATAGATATTTTCTAGTATTTAGGGTAACTGAAACCAAAATCCTGTATTTACAAATACTTTATAACTTGTATTATAGCTTATAAAAGATTAATTTATTATCTTACTCATTTGAAAACATTTGTATTAATTCGTATTTTCAAGGATAGATTTAATTCCTTTTTTCAATTCCTATTATTAGCTCTCTCTCTCTCTCTCTATATATATATATATATATATATATATGTATATATATATATGTATGTACATATATATATATCTTGTTCAAATTTTCAATCGTTAATAAAATACTTTCTATTCATCCACACACACACATTCAAGTCCAAATACATTTTTTTTAAACTTGTAGTGGATGACATTCGATGTTAATACAGTTTTTTTCAAAAATTAATTCTTTAATTAAATTAAAAAATGAATAAATAATAACATACAGAAATAATAGTCCAATAATATGTACAGAAAGGAAAGTCGTTTGTTGTGTCCCTGTAGCGCAATGGATAGCTCATTGGACTTCTAATGCAAAGGTCGTTGGGATATCCTAATTTCTCTGAGAATGTGATTTCTTTATCACTACACTATTTTCTTAAAATAATTAAATTTAATTGATATGAATAGATATTAATAAACAAAAAAAAACAATAGTCCAACACCAAATATAGAAAGGAAATAGGAAAATCGCTTTTTATTTTGTCACTTAATATTGGGATTCTGTCCTATGTATATACATACAGTGGACCCCAAAAGTGTTCGTACACTTACAATTTCCTGTAAAATTTAATGTTTTCGACTCATAAAAATTAATATATTGTAATTGTAACTTTTTAATGATATCTGCAACTTGTTCTTAATAGAATGACATAATTATTTTTTCAAAAATGATACAACTATTATTTTTAAAAATTAATAATCAAAAGCTATTGAAAAATTACGCCACAAAACTCTTCGTACACCTAACAAAAATCTCAACTTAGCTTTAAATATTGTATTTCTTTCTTACTTTAGTACTTAGTAAGATATTTTTTAGTGTCCACAAAAACTTTTAAATGTTTTGGTATAGATTTAATCAGTTTTTTGCAATTTCTGCATCGGTTTTCCTCCATGCTTCTGTTATTATTGTTTTTACTTTCTATTATGTGTTTATATGACATGTTTTCTTTTTTTTTAATCAAATTCTCACCAAATATGTTCTACTGGGCAAAATAAACTGATTGAGGAGGTTTTTTCAGAATTTTGAGGCAGTTCTTGAGACACCAGTGGTATACATTGAGAGAAGTGCGCTTGGTGTCATTATTTTGTTAAAAAATGAAGTGGTGTCCAATATCCAAATTTTGGGCGGATAATTTAAAGTTCCT
The DNA here is from genome assembly GCA_019973975.1 of Trichonephila clavata. Lineage (NCBI taxonomy): Eukaryota > Metazoa > Arthropoda > Arachnida > Araneae > Nephilidae > Trichonephila > Trichonephila clavata. The sequence continues at coordinate 5,916 of BMAO01019395.1, forward strand.
CTAAAATATTTAAATAGAGCTTATGATTCACAATACCCTAAAAAAAACCAAATTACCTAATTTTAAAGTCGTTTTACACCTCCACGCAAGAACTTCTCCACCTCCATGCTGAAGCACGGACCGTGGAGGAGTTCTTGTTCCACATAAATTCATGGGATTAAATTCCTCATTTTTTCATTTACAAACTATTATATGCCAATCAGAACAAAAAATGTTAAATTTTCCGTCATCCCAATCAATTTGCCGTCAACTTTGAATTTTCTGAAACTTAATCCCAAGAATCGAATGGGATTAGTGAACCATGGAGATAGAAGTGTTCTTGCGCGGAGGTGTAAATCGGCCTCAAAATTAGATAATTTGGTAGTTTTTGATGGTATTGTGAATCATCAGCTCTATTTAAATATTTTAAAGTGAAATTTTAAATGATCCGGCGAAAATTTCGATATAGGAGACTACTTCATTTTTTAACAGGATAATGACGCCATGTGCTCTGCTCTCAATGCACGCCGCTGGTGTCTCAAGAACTGCCTCAAAATTCTGAAAAAACCTCCTCAATCAGTTTATTTTGCCCAGTAGAACATATTTGGTGAGAATTTGATTTAAAAAAAAGGAAACATGACATATAAACACATAATGGGAAGTAAACACAATAATAACAGAAGCATGGAGGAAAACCGATTCAGAAATTACAAAAAACTGATTAAATCTGTACCAAAACATTTAAAAGTTATTGCGGACACTAAAAGATATCCTACTAAGTACTAAAGTAAGAAAGAAATACAATATTTAAAGCTAAGTTGAGATTTTGTTAGGTGTACGAAGACTTTTGTGGCGTAAGTTTTCAATAGCTTTTTGGTTATTAATTTTTAAAAATAATAGTTTTTTCATTTTTAAAAAAATATTTATGTTATTCTATTAAGTACAAGTTGCAGATATCATAAAAAAATTCCAATATATTAATTTTTATTAGTCAAAAACATTAAATTTTATAGGAAATTGCAAGTGTACGAACACTTTTGGGGTCCACTGTATTTTAAAAAATATAGTAACTATTTAATAAAAAGTAACTAAAGTGAAATGTTTCTTTGTTGACCTAAGTAGGAATTGACTTCATTTTTTTTTATAATACTTGTTAAAATTGTTTGGAACATAGTAGAACATCACCATTTTTTTAATTCTTTTAGGCTGTGAATGCAGCAAGTTGTCCTGAAGACCCTTGTACTGACGGAAAATACTGTGTTTCAGTGCTGGGAGCCAGATTCTGTTCGCACCCTGCAAAAAAAGGTAATTTCTCTTTTTTCCTTCCTTTTTCCGTTTTGCTTTATTGGTAAAATTAATACCAGGCATAAACAGCAAAATCTAGTACAAGAACTGTTCTTTATAAAAAGTACTCAACAATTTTTTTTCAAAAAAATGGTTAACGCATCCACTAGGAGTTTGGCAACGCTCTCGCAGCAAAATCAAATTTTAGTGATTCACAACAACTAATTATCAATGAATTCAAATTTTCATTAGGGGTTCAAAGTCTATCTTCAATACATAAGTGTATTTATTTAAAAAACATATCACAAAATATCGCTGCATTTTTATACTTAAGGTAACCGACTACTCTAAAATTATGAATTTTGCCAAAATTGACAAGTTTTTTTTATGATTTTATTTTATAGACCATCTTATAAGCTTTATAAAAATACCAAGTTTATTATTTTCCATTCACTAGAACAAAAACTACAAATGTTTTAGTAAAAGCAGATGCCATTACTTTAAGCAAGATATATATATATATATCTATATGTCATACTTTAAAACGCGTTTTACTCGAAATGTGTTTTTTTAAATGCTCAAACGGGGACAGCTATTGCTCAAAAAGTTTTGAAAACAATTAACTGAAATTTTGTGTGTGTGTTCTGTATAATAGAATAAGTATTTTAACCTTCAGATTTATCAATCACTGTTTTATTACAAAACTTATAGTCCCTTATGTGAATATAATCCCTGTTTTTTTAAGCAATTTCATGTAATAACTAAGATAAAGTGCTCTAGTGTTTGTAAAAATCAAAATATCTCTTATCTTGTCGTCATTCAAAATGAATAACATAGCAGCACATTTGAATTGAAAAATTGAAAATGCGCTCATAAACTTTTGGTACAGAATGGGCCCCTTGTATGTTTTTTTGGTAAATTTTTACCCATTTTTTCTCATTTTAATAATATATAATAATTTCTTTTTCTCTTAATTTTAGCATATTTTTCTTAAAATGTACTGAACAAATCTAAAACCCATAAAAAAAATCCCCATACCTCCATTTTTTTTTAAAAAATTGCCGCAAGTAGTCGAATACCTAAATCTAGACTGGCCACAAAATATTCTAAGCATTTTAAAATTTAAGAATATGTTTAGTTTTCCTCAAAAATTGTAGTTTAAGTAGCCAATGATCACTACTTCATGTACTTGACGACTATACTCGTCCATCACAGTTCACTGGTTAAGACTAGAAACAACTATTACTGTGCTTTTATTTGTTATAGGGACTATGGTTTGTGGGGCGACTGCTTTTTTCCGAGTTGCAGCCGACATAAAAATTGGCAGTATTATCCAATAAGTGGGGCTTTAAGAATCTAAAAAATTACTGTATTCAATTATTTATATGGCTTATGTCAGGGGTGGGTAAATAGCGGCCCTCAAAGAGTTTTTTTTTTTTTTTGACCCGCTAAGACAGTCAGAAAACCAAATAGACAGAAAATATTCTCTATATTTAGGTCAACATATACAAGGTGTCCTGGATTACAGTATCCAAAAGTAATGGCTTATTATTACGGAACTACCCGTCAGAATGTAATAAACTGTTCCTCCATGGATTGGAAAACTCCCCGAGATTTTTTGGATCTAGCCCGATCGGCCGCACGTTGGTGCATTATTCGGCAATTGCAGACGATAAACTTTTTACACTGACTTCATTAGTAAAGATGTGAACGCCACAGTAAAAGGTGCAGTGAGTACTTTGGTTAACGGAATCTAAATCAGTCACGCGTGTACAGCGACGTGTTCGAACAGAATGGAATGTCGTTACTGACTTGCCTAGTAAACTTATCGGAATTCCTAAAACATGAATCACGCACACGATCAACGGTGTTTTTAATCACGAAAACTTAAGGATAGTTGCCAGTTTGAGATACTAAAGTTCCCGTCTCCTTTAAAGTTCTGTCCCATTGGTGGATAGATTTTGATGTCGGAGGGTCGACATTCCATTCTGTGTAGGGTACATTTGTCTCATTAAAGTTATATAAAATAAAACGTACTTCCAGTGATATATATGAAATGAGCACAACAAATACACTGAATAAAACAAATCTACTGTTTTATTTAACTCATATTTATTGATTTTTATATATGGTACAATTGATATACCTCTTCGGAGATGCAAAATTAACTAATAAATGCAATCATTTAAAAAAAGGTGTGGATTTGTATCCTCCGTTTGCACAATGTGGCCCTCAAGTCAAAACAGTTGCCTACCCCTGGCTTAAGAATTGTTTCTTTTGTAAATATTGTAGTGAATACAACGGTAGAATAAAGCTTAATACAGGGCCAGCTCTAGCAGTTTTGCCACCCCCCCCCCTCTCTCTATCTCTCTGTATATATAAATATATGTAAGGATAATTAAATTAGATCTAAAATTAAATCCCTAGACCACTTTTAACTTTTATTTTCCCGTTACATCTTCAAGTATCAAATTTATTATCCAGTTCGGGAAAGAAGAACACATGGCCCTAATCAGAACTTTGCCACTTCAACCATTAATTTTTATTACCTCGTATGTCATGCTTAACTTTCAAATATGCCTCTTCTATAAGAAGTGTATTTGAAAGACATCTGGCTTTTGAGTAGCCGCCGACTCTGATATTTAACACGTGTCCGTTTTTCTCTCTTAGAAGCAGATCAAAAATAGCGTTAGTTGAATGAAGTCAGTTCAAAATAAAATGCCTTGGTGTTGACTCGAAAAAAACACGACATATATATATTATTTTAAGTCTTAAAAAATTCAAGGTAATTCGAAATTAAGGACATATTTACTTGTTATTATTTCAAACGTGTGAAATGTAAAAGAAGGAATCATCCATTTAAGCAGGCCAATTTCTTCGAAGAAGAGTCTGCTGATGGTGGGGATCACAAGCGTTTGCTTTAACTTATAGTAACAAGACTCAAGACTAAAATAAAACATCTCCTGTGTAGCTCTCCATCTACCAAAATCTCTTATTACCCTTGTCCCCTTTTGAACAGCTGACACCTGACATCGTAAGGGTGAAAGAAATATCCGTTGTGACCTCACTCCGGGAAGGGGAGAAAGTTACTAGAGAAAGATGTGTAAACATATTAAATTTCATGCTTTAACATATACTCCCGCTTCGAGCTCTTCAAATTTGAACATAAAAAAAAACTGTCATTAAATTTACAGAGTACAAAATATAAAAATGTAAGATACATTAAATGAAATACTAAATTCACATCCAATAATATTTCGAAAAATATATTCAAATTTTTTTTTCTAATTCGATCCAAATGTTACCGTTAAAATTTGCCGCCCCGGGCAGGAGTCCGGTTTGTCCGGCGCCAGAACCACCCCTGCTTAATATATACCGAGTAAATACACCGAATTCTCTATATTTGATCTATTGATTATGACACGAGTTACCTCGAGAGCCTTCCGTAGCAGAAGTGCTCAAAATACGAATAAACTCGTCAGCAATGTGTTAGCATGAGGCTATGTTGGGATTTACGATAACATCCATAAAATGATTATAAAGTTAATTTATCTGTAATAACACAGCTATTTAAATCTTCCTCATACCGTTCAAACTGAGAGCATTAGTGTTAAATACATTTTATTGGCGCCAATTGGCGAGAATTCCTATGTATAGATTTAGCTCCGAGCCAACTGTTTCAACCTTTTTTGTAATCAGTTCGAAAAGTATAACGATCCCATATGGTTAGGATCCGTTTTGCTTATTAAAAAAATTTTAAGTTACAGTCGCTTCATTTGTTTTAGTCAACACGTTTCATGTTACTAATTTGTCTCATTAGGGCATGCATGCAGTGCTGAACCAGGAAAAAGAGGCGTGTATGATTTGGTGCCACCTTGCGATTCAGGATTGACTTGTGACACATCAAAAACCATCGTAAGTGCCATTCCTCTTGATAGGAGGAGTTTTAATATTCTATTGTAAAACGCGTGAGTGACGTTCATACCAAAAGTTTTTTAGAAACATTTTGTTTTGTGATTAGTTTCTTAAATCTTGTGGAAATTAACAAAACATACCAAAAAGAAGTTTTGATTTATGAGAAAATTTCAGGCAACTTGAAACAATTTTTCGTGTAAAGCGATTCTACATTATTAGTATTATGCATTGTGATTTCGCTATAACTTAGAAAGTAGCATGTTTGGGGATATATTAATTCAGAACTACTTGAATCAGTTCATCTTTCTTATATAGAGATAGATTTCAAAATCGCGGGAAAATCTTTGAGAGGAAACACGTCTCACTAAAACAAACATTTGTCGTTGAAACAGTATAGGCATAAATAATTTATAGAGACACAAATACACATACACGAGCACAAAATCGGACCATACAATTTTTTTCAATTCCTACTAAAAGAAGTTCACAATCTCCCTTTATATATCTTCTTAAAATTTTCAATTGTTAATAAAATATATTTTAAAGCTCCCAGTTGAGCTTAAATTTTATATACACGATTATTTTGGATGACAATACGGTAGTTTAATTATAATTAATAAGCATCAATTGATTCAAACTAACACAAAGAATTACAGATACAGAGTCACGTTGGCATTACTTTTGGTGACTTAGCGACCCTTTTGGCGACTTGTGTCGAAACTTTAAAAGGTTTTTTTTTCTCACATTTCAAAACGTTCATTTGAGCTGAAATTTTCTATGCACGATTATTTTCAGTGGCAATACGATAATTTAATTATAATTAACTAAAATCAATTGACTGAAACTAATAATTTGAAAAAAATACTGATACAGTGACGGTGGCTTCATTTTTAGCAACTTGGGTAAAAACTTTAAAAGATATTTTTTTTTCACGTTTTAAAGCATTCAACTAAACTGAAATTTTATATACACGATTGTTTTGGATGACAATGCGATACTTTAGTAATGATTAATAAAAATTAATTGCCACTTAATATTGTGATTTAGTCATATGTATATACATATTTATATTAATTGTAATTATTTGATAAAAAGTAACTAAAATAATTTTTTGTTGTTGACCTAAGTAGGAATTGACTGTAAAAAAACTCTTTTTTACATTACTTGTTTACAGTAATTTAAAAAAAACTCCGAAATTCGAGTATACGTAGCTAAAAGCTTAATGGCAGCAATAGTTGACTGACAATGCTTGAAATAGAGTGCAATAGGTAAGGGTAAGGGGGTGAGGGGTGAACCTTTATGGATCAAAGTGGCATTTTTTTTCTAAAGAATTGTTTAATGAGGTATAGACGTGCCGTAAATTAACTTTTACTTGACATTTTATTGCGAAAATGATAAAACTAAATACTAACAACACAAAACTCTTTATTTACTACGAAAAAATACCTTTTGCACTGTTTAGTTGTAAATGTTTTAGTTATACGTGTAATTCAAATTATATATATAAAGTAAGCATTAGTGTGACTTCTGTTGTTGCAGATTGGATGACAAATAACTTATAATAGGATTGTAACATGTTACTTTTAGAAGAATGCATGCTGAATTGGAGTCATCTGCCAAACGGGTTCCAAGCAATTAATTATTTTTACTGTGGTTCACTTTTTTGGCAAGAGGATTTGTAATTTGTTTCAAAACGCCGTTCTACAGACGATGTTCTGCATATTACTATTCCAGAACATATAACAAACACCTCTTTGTCGCTTATACTAATAATGCCATATTTCTAGATTCACCAAATTTGAAATTCTCTGTTACACTTACTATCTTAAACTTTTTATTCTTTTGCTGAACTAGCCATTATAAATAACAGTTTAAAACCGTAAATTTAAAATACAGTTGTGTCAATGAAGTTGGCTATAGTCCACGACGTAACTAAGGCAAGACAACAACAAATGAGTGTGCTCCCCGCCACCCCCCGATTAATCACTCGAGTTTTTTTGTAATACTTTATAAGGAATTTACATCCCTTCTTCCCTGTGACCTGGCTAGATGTGTGGGAGGAACTAAATGATTAGACGACATGATGAACTTCAGTTATTTATTTATCACTATATTCAACTCAGATACAAATAACGCCGTAAATAAGATAATTTTGATCAATCAGAGCACGAAGGTGAGACAAGATGGAATGGGGATAATATATTCGATAATGCATAACTTTACGATAACTTATACAAAGCTTGTTTAATTTAGGACCGCACTAATAATTTAACTCTCTAACTTCTACTTGAAATAAGATCACAGTCCCTGAACTCTTGCGGTCTTATCCTTGCTTTTACTTTAACACGGCTCCAATCAGTTAAACTAAGAACTTTCTTAATATTCCAACTTCTCGCTTCGTACACTGTTTACGTGTACGGTTCACTGCAGATTTACTTCGCTTCTCACCTATTCACTTCACATCCAATCTATTCTCACTTTCCTAACTTTCAAACTCGCGAATAAAGAATATATATATTAAACTTAATTTGCATAATCACGCTTCCTGTCCTCGGAGAAAGTTGGTTGAAAAAATGATGGCCCAAAAGGAATACCCAAGGGGTTAGTAGAAGGAACCGTATAGTTCCATCGCAACTTCAAACTGAACTTTGCAGTTTTGAAATAAAATGCAAGCCATTTTGATCACTGGCGTGCCGAAAATATTGTGTCGCGTGCCATTGGTTCGCCCTCCCTGCAGTAGATGATACCATGGTAGGATGCGACCCATACTCTGGTGTGGACATTCAGCAGTTCTTGAGTTCTTGAACGCCAACACTATCAACTTCTAAATTTATTTGCCTTGCAAGAGAGACAACTTCTTCTATCACATTACCAATTTCATCAGGCTCTGACACTGATTTCGCCAGAGTTTCAGGATTAAAAAAAAAAATGGACGAAATTTGAAAATTACCTAACTCCGAATTCGCTGAGTCGGGTAGCGTAAGTTGAGGTATTACTGAATATTGCAAAGATTATTCTTTTTCTACTGAATTCACGATTCATTAGCTAGAAGATAGTTTTTTTGCGATTTCTGCTGGAACAGTCCTAACAAAATGGGGCTTGACTTAAGATTGTGTGAACATTGGTTTTTGAAACTAATTTGATACTGATTTAAGAATGAAAGGAGATAATGCTTGGAAAGTAAATGTTAGTGATTGATTGCACGGCGCTGAAAAACATTTTAACAAAATTATATAATTATAACTATCAATAATCTAGCAAAAGTATTCAAATGTAGAAACAAATCGGGGACAAATGAAGTACAATCATTAACTTTAAAATATAATCATCAGTACTTACTCACTATCGTAACCTATTGGCGACATGATTGCAAATTCAGCGCATATGACACATGCGACATTGAGGTTGCTAACTTGGCGAGTTATCTTGAACGTTGGCGATTGATGCGATAATACGTAAAAACCGAATTATGTTACTTTTATTTTTAAGAATTTTTAAATTTGATGTTCATTAATTTTTGTTCTTTTTTCCAGCATACTTGCACGTGAGAGCTTTAAGATTCCAAGAAAAATGAATTTTCCCCGCTCTTCGATTTTCGTGTTGGCTTCACAATTGTCCCTTGTATGTTCGTGAAAATAAAATTCATTGCAGCATTCTTTCTTTGAAAAATCATTAATCCATACACACATCTATTTTTCCAGCATAAATCTTTTAAATTAGTTTTTTTTAAAAAAATGTTTGAGAGAGAATATTTTTAAGTTAAATTTAACAAAACTAAAACGCTTAGAATGTCTAGTTCATGATTATTCAAGAATCGTCAGATTCCCTAAGTAGAAAAGTTTTGAATATATACGTTACCCCATTAAAGTGTATAATTCATTTATTTCATAGAATAACTAGGTACTTCGTGAAATAAGTAGACAAGTCAGTTAAAGTATATAATAGATGAAAATTTTCATACTTTACCTAGTTATTCTATGAAATATAACTAGGTATTTTATGAAACAAATAAAGACAGACCGTTAAAGTGAAAAATAAACAACTTCAATGTTATTTTATAAATTAATTGATCATAAATAGCTAAAATTTCTTGAAAAATACATTTTATCCCTTTTGTAGATGAATAATTGATTAATAATAAGGGAAATCTCAGATGATATAATTTATTATTGCTCATATTGCTAATTAGGATTTTCAATCCCGGGCTATATTTTCAATCCGGGATTTCGGGATTACATTATCCAAATCCCGGGATTGGTCCCAAGATTAGGAGTGAACTATTTATGAAAAATACTTGCACATTAGCATGGTTGAAATTACATAAAAAAAACTGAAAACACATAATTAAAATTTTGGTTTAATATTATTATTTATTGAAACAAATCAAAACAAAAAATTAATTCATTATAAAAAATAAAAAAAGGTATATAATGAATTCATTAAGAATTAAAAATTTGAATTCATTAAAAATGGACCCATTTGAACTAAAAATCGATATGTTTGAGATTTTCCAAAATCTTATTGTAAATTTAAAACGCAATAAAAAGCCCCTATTTTTTTTATTTTGATTGAAACACTATTTTTTTTATGTTTGTTATATTTAGAATTGATAACTGCATGGTAAGACATTCTAAGGAAGTAGATTTTTCAAAATTAAAATTAGGAAGTCTGAGCTGAACTTTTTTTCCGACAAGCTCACATATACCTGTATACAGCACGTACAAATGATAGAATGGATTTACATAAATTTTAATCTAAAAAATGTTTCTACTTATGCAACTCCCCTAGAAAAAATATATACTTTCCTTTTTTTAAAAAATCTTATTAATACTTTCCTGTTTTTTTTTTTTTTAATCTCTAGAAATTAATCATAATAACACTAAAATTAACTCTAATAAAAATAGTCAAAAAACAGACTTCCATTTTTTAAATAATAATAATAAATACATTGTATATTTTACAGTCCAATAAAATTCTATTTTTTAGCTTCCTCAAAAAATATCTTATCGAAATATTTTTAACAACATTTAAGTATTAATACATGCAATATAATTTGAAAATATATTTATAATGATAACAAAATAATATTACTAAATTTATCTCTCTGTATACTAAAAAAAGAAAACATTGAATAACTCACCTATAAATGAGTTAATTTACAAACTATAAATATTCAGAAAGAATTTTGAAGCAATATACCTTTTCGATGCTCCAAACAGCAATAACAGCTTATATGAATTTACTTATAATAACAAAATAATATTACTCTCAATTTATCTCTTGATATATAAAAGAGAGAGAGAGAAATCTAAAAAAAACACATCTTTTATATTGACTTAAATTGATAATTCAGAAAAATAATTTCGGATTGATGATTCAGAAAAGAAAAATCAAAATTTATTATAAACATATCAAACGAATGAGTCAATTTTTTTTATTACTGGGGACTAGCAATGAATGTTGTGCAATGTCACGTTTCGGAAGTGGAAGCTCTCTTTATAAATTTTAATGAGAAAAAAATTTCAAAACATTATTTAGGCAAAAATTAAATCTAGGGATTTGGAGAAACACTGGGATTCCGGGGCTGCAAACCCTAACTTAAATAGAATTTCCTTAAATGAGAGGTAAATACATAAGATCCATATTCAAAGCGACTCGTACCAACATTAATTGTGCCTTATATATTCAAAGTGTATCTTACAGGAAGTACTACAGTATTTGTATATTAATTTATATCTTAAAAAATACATCCTAATTCAAAATTAAAAACAAAGTTACCTGTTGCTATTTCATACGAGCTAAATGTAAACGATTGATTTGAACTAATTTCAGCAGGCCAATTTATTCGAAAATGAGTCGGTTGATGGTAGAGATCACAAAAGTTTATTTGAAACTCAAGTAACATCACTCAAGAGTAAAATATAATTCGTTGTGTGGATGACCAGAGTGCCTAGCTCTTTCGAGCTTTAACCTCTCATCGTTAGCATTTTGAGTGATTGTAACGTAATGACTGTAACGTTAATGACTAATACTAAAAATCTATAATAAACATTTAATAAATCATAAAAATAAGACTTTAAAAATAATATATTGCATTAAGTGCTTGTGAAAAATAACTTCAAAATCAGTGCAAGCGCTGAAAATGAGAGCAGATTCAGAAGAGTAAAATAAAACATCTCCTGTAGCTAGGTATCTTCCAAAAATTCTAATTGCCTCTGTCCCCTTCAAGTTAGCTGACACCGAACATCCTGTGGGTGGGAAAATGTCCGTTATCTGACACAAATCACGATGGGGAGAAATTTACAGAAGGAAATAAGAGAAAACACATATCAAATTTTACGGTTTAACATACCCCCTCGAACCCTTCAAGGTTCAACACATAAGGAAACTGACATTAAACGTATACAGTACAAAATAAGTAAATAAGATACATTAAATGTAATACCAGATTCACACTACTTTGAAAAAAAATTTCAAAAAAAAAAGGAGTCTTACAGTAGTCGCATATGATGTGTAACATCTGACTTGTTATCATGGTAAATACGCAATAGTGACTTTAATCCTGAAAGAAATGAATCGGTTATGACTGGAAATAATTTTCTATCGAATAATTATATCTTTAATGAAAATTTTATTTCATTAACACAAGGAGTTATGCAGTTTTTTTATCAAAAATATTTATTATTGTTCAATTTGGGGAAGAGTGGAGACAATAGATTTATGAAAATTTAAGTATGACGCATATACTTGTGATTTCAAAGTATTTAAAAGTCGTTGAAAAACGGCGTCAATAACAGTACCACTGTTAGTTGTCGAAACATTTCGATTAGTGTTCATTTCGAGCTTGAGTTCATCTTTCAGAAAAGCTATGAGCGGCTCAGTTTCTGGCAAACTGAAGTTAACGTTAAAATCACCACTCAAAATCATGGGAAGCGAGTGATAGTTTTTTTTAAAAAAGAGCAGAACCACCTTCGGTATACGGTAAAAGTACAAAATGCAGGAAATCTGTAATTTTTTTAACTGTTTGATTCGGAGAAATGTATGCGACCACCAAAATGACAAGACTTGCTGGTATGTGCTGCAGGCGGGCGTCTTAATTGCTACTACAGTTGGACCTCCAGACGAGGGTAGCGAAGAGACACCGTCAAGCGCATGCTTAAAAATTAGAAATATTAGAGAAAATCAAAAATACCCGTTTACTTAATTAGTTTTTTTTATCGAGAAATCTTTTTTATATAATCACAATTAAAAATATATTGACAGCGACAGGAATTAACCTCAAAGTATGAAAATGATAAGCACTTAAATATTTATTCATATAATTCCATATTACTTACTCCTATTTTTTTAAAAATGATGAGCTTTGTCAGACGCTTAACAAGAAATATAATTGTTAATATATAGTTTACATATATATAAATATATCCTCAGAGATTTCACACACAACGAGCCCTGAGACTTTGACATTTGAGCGTACGAATCACAACTTTATTCTGGATGAAGTCTAATAAGACTTGCTGGTATGTGCGGTAGGCGGGCGTCTTAATTGCTAGTAGAGTTGGACCCCAAGACGAGGCTAGCGAAGAGACACCCCAAGGCGCTGAATTGGTCAAATCAAACAGCGCGCGCTTCCCCCGACTTCCTGTTACGCATTTCTGTCCCTTTTCACGAAATCACTCCAACAAATATCCAGCAACCGAGAGTAAAGATGTTACACATCAAAATAATTCAGACAAAAATTAAATCCCAGGATTAGTTATTTTAATCCCGGGATTTGAAAAAAAACACCGGGATCCCGGAGCTGCAAACCCTATTGCTAACATTAGTCAAACAGAAACGAGAAAAAAGAATATGTTGCAAAAATAGATGTGGACGGCGTCTAGGGGAAGGTTCGATTTTAATGTTAAAATAAGCACGCAGAGTTAAAATAACTTAATTTATTAATAACACAACTAAAACATTAACTATTTACAAGGGGTTTTAAATTATTCGAGATAACACCATACTAATTCAGAAAACACGTACTCTTTCTCAAAACAACGGAGAGAGCGATTTCCTCTGACCTGCCTTCGTTCAAGCTTTGGTGCAACTCTCAGTTTCTTCTTTCTGCACTTTATAAATACATGATCTCATCGTATCGCGCAGCTAAAACTCACGTGGTTTCGATTAGTGGTGCCATCTCTTACAATAAAAATCAAAAAAGTAAAAGAAAACTTGCCCTCCTTTCCTACATAGATTATATTTAAATATTATCAGCAAAAATACATGCTGGGAAGAAAATCTGTTGCTTCATAAAAACATCATGTAAACTTTTTAAAACAAAAATGTAAGAGTATATTAATTTAAATTTTATGAGATACCTTTTTTTTCTTTTCATTATTTATTAGAGCAAGGGTTGCGGTGATAACACTTTGGGCTTATTATTTTTGAAACAGCACTCCTTTTACTTACACATTTATTTTTACACCAGCCCTTTAAAAATGCAGCTTTGAGCTGTTGAAACAGATCGAAAACTTGATATCTAAAGTATAATTGTTTTTTTCGGCCATTTTTAGTTCCTAATCGGAAAAATCCTTCCCGAAGCAGCTAGAACCGGTTCAAAGAACTTTCGAGTGATGTATTTCATACTTTAAGGATCAAGTAATCGTTAATCAATAGAATACCTAGTTAAATCATAGAATTCAAAAATTTTATATACTTAAATTGACTTGTCCAGTTATTTCATGAAATACCTAGTTATTCTATGAAATAACGGATTCCACACTTTAACGGTAACATATGCAACTATACTTTTAACATCACCGCCCCCCCCTCGCGTATTAAAGCATACATGTTCATTATTAAATCCTTAAAAACTCAAAAATCGATATCTTACGTATGAGCAACATTTTCTTGAATAGTTTCCAGAGCGTTTCCATTTAATTTGAAATAGAATTTTTTAATTTAAAAAGGGCTATTTCAAAAAGCAATTAATAAAATCAATGATTTAAGAATTAGTAAAAGTAATTGACATTTAGTTATAAAAATTTTAAAGAACACATTGTCCAAAAAGGTTCTAATTGTTTTAAAAAATTTCAAGCCACCTTTTAAAAAAACTCTGTTTAAATTTTTCATACAATTACAACTAAAATTTTCCGACGTTTAAGAATTATTTGTGAAATAAAACACTATTTTAATATTTCGATTTCGAAAACTGAATTTTAATACATTGTTACTTTTGCTGTAAAAAAAATTCTTTATTTAAAAATTATAATGATGTTAAAACACTGTGAAACACAGAAAAGAAAACATAAAGAAAACAATATATAACCTTTACATTTAAATATATATATAAATTCCATTCAAAATTTAAAAATTATAAAATCATTTACTTTTTCCAAACCTTTTTAATACTAGTTATGGAAATTAAAGAACGAATAAGATAAATAATTATGCTAAAACATTACATTGAAGGGACAATATATTTCACAATTTTATTAGAAACATTGAAGAAATTCTAAATTTTTAATATTTATAGCATAATATTCATTCGATTTACTATACTCATAACCAATGTATAACCATAAAAATAACGTAAGTTTATTTCACAGTTTCGAAGTTAAATGCAGAGTCTCTCAAAAAAAGTGTTCGTACACTTTTTTGAGCAGTGTACAACAGTCTTATTTTAACCTAGGATTAAAATTAAAATATATAATCCAATTTAATTGTATATATTCTCCATGGGATTTTAAATGAGGTTTATTTTATTTAATATTTTACTTACTCACTTTATTTTTAAAAGAGTTCAAATGTAGGAATATTGCAATATTTTTGACTCTGTAACGCAGCGCTTCTCAGACTGTGAGGCGCGCCCCCTAGTGGGGAGTGATAACCCTGCCAGGGAGGCGCGAGCATATCGAAAAGTCAAAAACAAAGAATTTAAAAAATTACAACACACTGAAAGGAAGCAAAAAAAAAATATATACATTCGAGCATAATAAAATATAAAATACACACATTTACTCTGATATACAGTAGAACGTCATTTATCTGAATCAATTGGGACCGGATCCCGTTCGGATACACGATTGTTCGGATAACCGAAAACCGAATGCGATCCAAGTGTTATATGATACTGGGCACTATACAAATATTGAAAATCATCCTATGCGGGAAACGTGTTTGAAGAAAAAGCCAAATAGGTGCAAAATGTCGTAATTTTATCTTTATTGTGGAAAATAATCACTTATTTTTCGCTGTGCCATTGTACGCTTTCGTTTTTTCGCTGATTCTCTTGAGCAGCAGTAGTTGAGTAGGACAGCATTCTGATGGTTATTCGTACCACTCCTTAGCGGTCTCTAATGCAAAAAATGCGTCAGCATTTGATGGACCCTTGCTACTTTCCTCGTCTTTATCCGTTTCATCGTCGACAGGGTCGGATTCTTCTTTCACGGAAGTCACTATCTCGTCATTATTTAGCATTTGAAATCCACAGTCTTCTGCATTGCGTGCTATCCAGGTATCTACATCAACAAAACTCAACAAAAGAGCACGTATACACCCCTCACTTGGAAACAAACTGACCTAATATTGCACACAGATTTTTACCAAATCACACAACTGAAATTCCCCAAATATCCCTTTTGGCCTCGCATGAAACAAATGTTGAGCATTGCACTGTTCGCAAACGTATCCGGACTTTGGTTCGGATATTTGACGCTCCGAATAATAAACGTTCGGATAAATGACTTTCTTCTGTAATATACTTAAGAATGCGTCAGTACTGCGCAATGCCCACTTGATAATTAAACTCACCCTACTAAATTAAGAACAAGTTTAAAAATTACTAGTATGATTCTCATAGGCTTGTTATATACAGAATTAAATACCTATCTTGATAATTGTACGGTTTATGATTAAAATCGTATTGTAGCTTTAACGTCAAAGTGCATAATTATTGCACTCAATACATTTTTATTGTATGAAGGGGGGTGCAATGAAAATTATGATTGAAAATTGGGTCGCAAGCATTGAAAGTTTGAGAAGCACTGCTGTAACGGGTATGGAGAGGCAAGAAGCAGCTAAATTCTAAGAATTTAGCTGAAACAGTGAAGCGTAAAAGTGGAGCTCTTCTGTGAGGAATGAATATCAGCTTCTGGGTTGTTGTAATTCGGTATTTATTGATCCTATTAGGAATCATTAACTTTATTTAAATATTTTAAAGAACAATTTGTAATTATCCACCCAAATTTTGGATATTTAGAATTCATTTTTTTATCAAGATACGGGCCAACAAGCACACTGCTTTCAACGTACGCCTCTGGTGCTTCTATAAGTGTCCCTAAGCTTTGAAAACAAAATTCTAATCGCCTGATTTACCAAATAGAACATATTTAGTGAGAACTTGAAGGTGGTGTACGAAGATAAGACATAAAAACAAAATGTAAACTCAAAACAGTCATCACAGAAGAACGGAGAAATATCGATGTAAAAACTAAAAAAAAAAAAAAAATTGTGAAATCTACATCAAAATATTTTGACGCTAAAGAATATTCTACTTACTAAATATTAAGAAAAAAATACAATAGTTAAAGCTATGTTGATGTCTTTATAACTATTCCCTGATTTTTAAAACATCTCCTAAATCACCTAATTAAAGCCTAGTAGAACATATTTGGTGAGAATTTGATTTTAAAGAAGAAAACATGAGGTATATTAACATGTGAAGTAAAAAGAATAATCACAGAAGAATGGAGGAACATCGATGAAAAAATTACAAAAAGCTGATGAAATATATACCAAGACGTTTGAAAGTTGTTGTGGATACTAAAATACATTTTACCAAGTATAAATTAAGAAACAAGTACAATATTTAAAGCTAAGGTGAGATTTTTATGGAGTTTATGAAGACTTTTGCGAGTTGTTTTAATAGTTTTTTATGTCTAAAAAATTGATTATGTTATTCCATTAAGAACAAGTTACAGATGTGTTATGAAAAATTATAATTCTGATGCATTAATTTTTATCAGTAGATAACATTAAATTTTTTTTTAAATATTGAAAGTTCACGAACACTTTTGAGAGTCACTGTATATATTTGTTCGTTTCTAAGTACTTCATTTATCATAGAAATCTAGCTTGAAATCATAAGCGGACGTCATGATAAAATTACGGATTCTCCCAGACCGGGATAAAAAGCTATTTTAAAAAAATCCATAGCATATTCCAACAAAAAATTTGCCTTTTATATAATTATCTTTCAAAATTTTCATCCGATTGAAGTAGTCTGACTTTGTCTAAAATGATGAAAAAATATTTTACAGCAATATAAAATTAATTTTTTTCTGATAACCAACAAATAGCATTTCGAAAAACTCAGTACGTGTTTAGTACTTAAATTACAGAAATATATCAAATAACAGCTGATAGAAAAAATATCAAAATTTTTTTCTTGGTGTTTTAGTGTTTTATTAATGATTGTAATGTCTTCGGAACTGTTTCACCATCTTTCTTTCTGTGGTGTGATATTTATTCGTATCATATCGTATTCCCTGCCGGATGCAGCTGAAAAAATCCACGAGAAACTTAAATATGGGGGGAAGGGGAGCTGGTAGTTCACTACTTCAAATTATCTGTCTTAATTCACCACTTCAGCTATAAAAAAAAAGAAGAAAGAAAAAAAAGCGAGAAACTCTCTGTGTAAATTTGATCTTCAGAGTATAAATCTTTCTGTAACAGATGTTTTTTAGTATGAAAGAGTTTTCTGTCTTCCACGACAATGGGAGAAATGTGAGAAATTCTAAACTCTTACCAGTGTTTTTTTTTTAATTTAAATTTATAAACCAACTTTTTAAATGAAAATATAGAAGTCCTTAATTCGTGGATTCACTGGAATTACTTATAAAATCTACAGCAAAATAAATAAATAAATGAATTAAAATGCATTGCATATACATCTGCCTTTTCCTAGAGATGTACGTATAAAAAATTATTAATAAATTATGATATATGTTCTTACTAAAGATCATGATATATCATCCACTTAAATACCACTATAAAATACATTTACAATAACATTAATATGTTCATACTTTTTTTTGTTAAAAAAACATATTTATTAATATCACAAATACTGTATATTCCAGAGTATTACACGCACCTTTACTTTCAAAAAGCATTTATTAATATCTAGGCATATTCGCCAAAAATGCGCACCCTTCTTTTTTACGAAGAAATTTGAAATCTACAGGTGTAATAATCTTATCTTTGAAGTCCTTTATTCGATGGGTACTTTCATGTTATCGTAACAATCACCAACTCTATCAAAAACTCGCCAAGTTGGCAGCCCCGATTTCCTATGTGTCGTACGCGCTTAGTTGGTAATCAGGTGCTTCGTTTCATAAACCGTCGCCAATAGGTTGTAATAATACGTAAGTACCATTCGAAGTTTTATACCAGAGCTTTTGAAGAATGGTATACTTCTAGAACTAATGTCCTTTACAGCAAGAAAAACGGTACTAGGAAGTATCTGGAGGTTAGAAGGTGAAAAAAAAACATTTACAAAAGATCAGAATCGTCTTGCAAGTCTTGGAATATCATGTGAGTGGATAGTAAAAAAATGGAATGAAATTAAACCTGACATAAAAATCAAAAATCACTAAAAATGTTGCATATCTAAAAATCTAGATGGAATGGAAGATGGCAATTTATTTATATGGTTAGGAGTAAAAGTGGTGGGGGTGAAGAGAGGAATTTGAATTTAATGATGTGCTTAAAGATCTAACGGAAGATGAATGTGACAAACTTTTCATTTATCCAACAATAAAAGTTCATAAGGTTCATAAAAAAAGTCCATCATATTAAATAAATAGTATTTGCATAAATATAGCGATATATATGTTAAATGCTCCTCTTCTCTTTATTTTAAATATATCGTTTTTGTATCGAGTGTACAACGTGGATCCTTATATTTTTGTCATATTTTTTGCATTAAAAATTCACGTTATACGCCGTATTATATAGTATTTAGAATTTCATCTATTTGAAAAAAATTAATTGTAGAATTATCTTTGAAACAACAAACTTAAGGAACTTTTCTTGTTAGCAGTTTAGTATGTATATAATGTACAAGGGGTGATCAAATGAAAAGGCACGAAACGACACGGTGGGTACAAATATAGACTTTATTCAAAATATACACCATAGGCCTGAGCACAACGATCCCACTGATGAATAAGCCGCAGGATTCCTTGTTCCCAGAATTCCTGTGGCTGTGACGAGACCCAGTCCTTCACAGTGTCCTTGAGTACGTCGTCCGAGTTGAAGCGCTTTCCTTTCAGGTGTTTCTTCAGTGGACCAAACACATGGAAATCGCAGGGTGACATGTCCGGACTGTAGGACGGATGGTCCAACGTCTCCCATTGGAACTTGTCCAGTTCCATTTGTGTGACTCTGGAGACGTGTGGACGCGCGTTATCATGGAGCAGAACCACACCCTCCGTGAGCAGCCCCGGTCTTTTGTTCTTGATGGACCTGCGTAGGCGTCGGAGTGTCTCACAGTACACATCGGAGTTGATGCTTTTTCTGTGCTCGAGTAATTCTGTGCTCGCATCATTTGGACGCCGCTTTTTATAAGAGCCTTTCCTCTCTCCTGCGCATGCGGGCACCCGCGTATGATCCGATCCCAGTCAGAGTCTCCAATGGCATCCCGAGATGTCTCGCGACATTCTCCCTTGGCGGAATATGCAAATATTTAACTGTTTCATTTTTATGTCGTTTCGTGCCTTTTCATTTGATCACCCCTTGTATATTATGGAAAAAAAAACCTACTGTAATTTCTACGTTTATAACACCATGAAACAGTGGCGCACACAAGAGGGGGTGTCCGGACACCCTCCCCACACACAAAGCCCTTGAGGTTTTTTTCGATTGATGATAATCCTATATACATATAACGTAAAATTTAATTTACTTGTAATTAATAATTTATTTTATTGATTAATGCTAATTATTAATTCAATTTATTTTTTACTGTTTTTTGTTAACAAAATCAGAAGAATTAATTTGTATGTCTTGAGGTAATACAGGCGGAGTTGGGGGACTTTCGACCAATGATATTCCACTTCAAAAACTTTTGTGCGCGCTACTGCCATGAAACTCTGTTAAAATGGATGTTTGCGTGAAAAATTACTTGAAAAATTATTCAGAATACTATATAACACTATTTTATTACAGAATCTCAATAATTAACTCTAAATTAACTACCTCAAAATCCTTCACGTCTTTTGATTGTATTCCAGAGAGCGTTGATAGTATAATAAAAGAGTTTTATATATACTATCAACAGACACACACAGTCCTTTAGTTCCAATATCATATCCATTAAATAAAATAAATCAATTTAGTTTGATTTAGTTCATGTTACTGCTATAAAAAATTTACGATAACTGTGCTAACAGTTTGTGGAGTTCCATGGATTTTTTTTTTCGTTCGTTTAGTTGTATATTGTGTAATGTCAGAAAATTGCCCATAAAAATGAAAAACTTTGCACAAAACAATATTTTTTAAAACCTTACAAACGTCAAATTCTCTACTCCAAGGACGATGGTCAAAAAAATTTGCATCGTTTTTTATTGTATCTTTTGAAACACAAAGAGTTTAAACTGTAACAACAATTTGACATCGACAATAAGAGCGGTGAAGATTTACGAGCAATTTTCTAACCATACTTACAAAAGCTGTTATTTTGTTCTAAAACCGATGCCCCTTAAAGGGTCCTTTGTAACTACAAAAAGTACTTTTTAGACCTTGCTTAAAATGGCAGTTTTTGTTTCCGAGCGCTTTGAGAATATAATTTGAAATTTTTTGAAGTAAAACGAACAGGGAAGGGGGGGGGGGGAATGTGTCGATTAATAATATTTTAATTTAAGAATATACAGAAATAAAATGTTTTAACAAATAAACAGATTAGGTTAAATTTTGTTCTTGTTGAAATAGATACTCAAAATTTTTTGTGTTTTTATCAAATTTTAAATCATTCTTCCTTATTTATAGATACTTACAAAATATAATTAAAAAAAACTTATGGTTAGTAAAAATATTTGCAACTATATAAATAAAAAAAAAATATGCAAAAATCAGAACAATTCACTCCAATATCAAAATCATGGGGCCTCAAAACATGCTAGATTGAAAATCAAATTAAGTAGAAACAATTTAAAGATATCGAAAAAAAAAACTGGCTTTTTGTCTTTTATTTCAAGGTGGCTTCTCAATAATTTTTAAATTCTGAATAATACCATCATATTATATATATTCAGCTATTTCCTCCCCCTGGTAAATTAAAATATTTAAACCGATTGGTAGAATTTATTTAAATTTTGTTTGAATTTTACATGTCAAATAAAAATAAGATATATGAATTCTACTTTGTTATGGCACATTTTCGAAGAATTTAATTCGTTACTGATGAAAGCAAACGTTATCACAAATAAATGAAGCTTTTTTTTTACTTTGTATTTTATGCGCATAATCTAGATCACTAAAAAATGTCGCTTCTCAACTTTCATCTTGGAGAGCCGACACTCAATTTAGTTTAATCAGAATATAAAAATCCTTTCACTCATTCTTTTTAAAAACGCCAACAAATTTTAAACTCAATATTCGGAATACAATCTATTCTCAAAACCTCTTTTAACATGTTGTAGGAATCCAAATACAAAATATCGTTTGGTAATACAAAATCGGTATTGATACAATTCTAAATGTTACAAGCGAATATCATACAAATATAAAGAGAAAAAATAATAAAATATATTATTAAAAATAAATAGAAATAATATTTAAAAATATTAAATAATCAAAGCATAAATATAATATTAAATAATCAAAAACATTTATTTTTTGAAAAAGTCAGGTTGATAAATATTGCAGTGTTTTATAACTGAGCCACTTTGTATAATAGATTAGTTTTAACGCCATAAAAATATATTAATTAAAAAAAGCAAATTAATAAAAAAATTTTATTTTATTTACTCTTAAAAAAGTTATGAATATTGTGAAATATATATATAAAACTACAAATATTTTTTCTACTGTAATAAAACACCAATTGTACATATGCATAAAATTATTTTAAAGTATTTTTAAAAAGCACATATTATACAGAATAAATATTAAACAGAAGTTAAAATTCCTGTATTAAAGAATTTATTTATTTATTAAAAATAACTATTAAAAGAATACATACTGTACATTACTATTATTATTATTATTGACGAAAAATATGTTATCCTTTTTTGTTTTATGGCATTCAATCTAACGTTGTCGATAGATTTTTCTAGCATAAATGAAACTTGAAAAACGTCCTCATCAACATGATTTTGAAGGGAAAAGTTGCGTAATTTGTTTAGTGACACTTGAGCTTCTGTCAGAGTTATCGAAGTCAACTCCGATGGATATTAAACGGGCTATGTTACAGGTAGACAAGTAGAGACAATACAACACAATAAGCTCCAACCTGTTTGCTACAGGACTCTACATGATAGTGAGTGTTTGAATTGTCGAGAGTTTTATTAGATCACTTCGAATTATCACGTGTTGTATTCTGGCCGGTCACAGATTATACTTCGAAATATTGAGTGTACCAAAACGCATTGTTTTAATTCGAAATATCAAGAGTTTTTCTAGGGACTGAGCATACACTTCGAATTAGCGAGAGGTTCGTATTATCGAAGGTTTGAATTAGAGAGAGTCGACTGTATTACTAACACAGTTGATTTTAAAAACGTTATTAATGATTTTGCGAATTTTCTTAATAAACTTCCTTTTATTAGGGATGCTTTTTGATGAAATTTACATATATATGCATCAAATTTGATAAAAGAGGTGGGGCCTATTTTTGAGTAGAAGCCTTGGGCCTCAAGAAGTCTTGAGACAACACTGCCTAACACATTATCAAATCTAACTTAAATAAAGTTTCATGTTTAGTTATATGAGTCAGAGGCGGATTAAGGCAGTTGGAGGCCCCTAACTGTAAAACGTTTGAGGCCGATGGGCTCCAAAGTCGAAAAATTAAAATAGTGAAAAGATTCACTGACCTTGAATTCTCCAAATAAAATATATTGCTAATGACAAACCTCAATGGCTGAAGAAAAGTCTTAACTGCATTTAAAAAATTAAAAACCTTACTAAACAGCTTACAACTTTGCGATACAGCTTTACTTCTTGATTTGTCTTTGGCAAGTTCATCAAATATTTTAGCGTATTTATTTTATCCAAAATATCTCGTTCTACAAAAATATAACCATTTGTTCAATTTGTCTTCTCTTCCCTAGTATTTCTTAAATAGTTTTTAATACGCTTTAAACCTGAAAAAGATTTCTCAACTAATGCATTCGATACCGGTATTGTTAAAAATATTTTCAGAAGTATCTCCACATTAGGATTTTTCTAGATAAATTCCTTGTAGGGCCTCATAGTGTGTTCATTTATTTTAAAAATAGAAAAAACTAATCCAATTCATACTGTTAAAATTTTAAAAACTCAATATCGTATTTGTAAGTTTCATTTAGTTTTTATGTAGGTTTCTTCTTAAATTCAGGCTATAATCTTTCGTAAAAATATACAGTTAAGTGTGTTCTATAACAGTTTCATAAATCTCAGCTCTCCGGGATAGTTCTGCCTTGCCCTATCGCAAATTCACAATGAATGCGTAAAATGCACAGTGAAAATTTCATAGTGAATGCATGTTATGCATTGACTATGAAATTTTCACTATGGATTTATATGCATGGAATTTTCAATATGCACTATGCATGCTATAAAATTTCACTTCTACTTAATTTTCGCAACTTTCAAAAATTCACAATGGACTTCTTTACTTTCACCAAAAATAATTTTTTTTTTCTTTTGCTGCTTGCGAATTTGACCAGCTTCCTCTTCAAACGAGAAACCCTAATAAATCAGTTGCTCCTTGTTCCATTTTTCCAAATTCATTTCTGAAATTTTGGATATAATTTTCTAGAGATTTTAGAAGACTAGATATTTTTAATAATTCACACTCAACTTATCGCAATGATATGCAAGTAGCATTTATTCTCTGGAGTATGGTATTCCAAATCATGATCATTAGGGAAGTTTCACATATTTGTCCTACATGTCTCAAAATAGAAGTTGCTTCCAGTAAATTGTGGTCTTTTTTCCCTCATTCGGATCCCGGATTTCATCCAGTGCCACTTTTTATGAATCTTTATCTTACTATTAAGGCCTAAATACAACTAGCTTGAAATAGTTTGTTTTGAACTTGACATATCTTTTATCACAAAACTTCATTTGCTTCATTTATCTTCTTAAAATTATTCCTTACTTCTTTTATTTAAAAAATTAAATGGTAATATATTTAATACTACAAAGAACTACTCTAACAGTTCATGTAAAATTAATTTTAATATCCTTAAAAATAAATTCATAAACAATAAAAATTGTTAACATAGTCATCTTGCCCCGGTCTCCCTTACATGTACGGCACATTGTATTCACGTTTACAAGCTTGCATTTAAATTTCTGACGGTTACACCGGTTTCATTTCACATTTTAAATGGCTCTTCTCGCAATTACTTTAACTTGTGATCTTGAAACTTTAATTAATTAAATATTTTACCTTAATTAGTTATTTGCCTCTAATTTATTGCCGAAGTTTCATCAGTCTACAATAATTTTTTCTTGGTGTTAGGATTTTTTTTCCTTTAGTGTAAAATGTATCCGATAGCAACTAAGCACATCTGTGAACTAAAACGAATTTTCTTGACTTGAATAGTATTCATTTGTTCGAAATAAAATTTTGTGCAAAAAACGAAAGAAAAAAAAAAACTGCATGCGAAAAGTTTGTACAGGTTCAAAAAATAAAGATGAACGGAAGAAAGAATGCTTGGGCTCTGCTACACGACTCAAATTTGTGGAAATCATTGGGGTTTCAATATCGGTTCGAGATCTTTTTGTTGCACATTGAATTTATAACTGGAATTCATCAAGCTTGGAACCCCTGCTGGCGCTGGAGGCCCCTGGTTACCATTAGGTCCGCCAGCCGCTTAATCCGCCTCTGATATGAGTGGGAGAAAAAATGTTTTTGTTACATAGAAAATGCTTATAATCATTTTTGTTTTATTCTTTTTTCACAGTAATTAATCTCTGATTTTTCTTTTTCTTTTTGGTGTATTGCTAATCATATAAAAATTTCAACGTAATTTCTTTGAAAATGAATGCAATCCAAATGTTTTTAGAGATACGATAGAGACCCGTATACCAAAAAAATTTCGGTATCGAATTTTTGTGTTTAAGACTGTTTTCCTAACGTAAGAATAGGGAGAAAATTTTTTGAGGGGGGGGATGGCATTTATTTAATTATGCATTTATTATGCACACTGTATGCGTTTATTATGCACAGTGATTTATATAGATGTAAAAGTTTAAGAATGCTGTCAAAAAGATGTCTAGTTTTTTTTTAAATGTTACCAAATGAATAATTACTGATTTAAGACCAAAAAAATGCTATTCCGTTTGAAAACAAATTACTCCTTGTATCCAAATATCCTCTGTATATCTTTCTGTGTATCCAAAATAAAAAAACATCTCATTCCGAACAATGAAAAACGATATTTTATCTTCCACAGTCAAACATAGATGGCGCCACACAGCTGAAAATACGCAACCCGACTTTAATTCCAAATTGACTAATGTGGGAGGAAATGACCTTGAATAAGGGTTGTGGACACTCCATCCATCCCGTATCCTAGCAACGGCATTCTCGAAGGTGAATCACTCCTACGGACCGGGGTGGGGGCACGTTCCGCCAGAGTAAAACTGATCTGGAATATAAAACATCAAAGAGCGCATGCGCTTTTGGCTTTTACAATCGAAAAGAATGGACGAATAAAGAAAAGGGATTTGAAAAAGTAACCACCCCATTTTTTTGTTGGAATATTAATTTTTAATATTTTCTATCTTTTAGGCTTCTATTTCAAGCCATTCTGTTATCCATTGCGCATAACCGGTACATATTAAAGAAAACACATGCTTCAATAAATTTATTTTACAAAAATGCTGATGTGTTGTTTTATTAAAACGTTGTTTGATACAAATTTATAGTTTCGAGAGGTTTGAAATTTATCACATTCATACCAATGAAATCGGGCCAATATATTAATTTTCAGGTGATAATCCAGATTTTAATTTCACATGTGCACTGTTTTTACATTTAATTTATTTTTTGTCTATTACCATGTATCGATGCTTTTATTTAATTGATAGGAACACAAATTTAAATTTGTAAGGTAATCAAGATTTTAAAAATTATTATTCATAAATAGATATGATGAAACATTTTTAAAAATCTAAATTTATCTAATATAACTGTTATTTCAAATTTAAAATATTGGTAAAAAATTACTAATTAAAGTATAGTTTGTGATATATTTTTTTAATGCAACGTTTCATGCGGCTTTAATAACTGATTCGTATCAAAACATGTAAATAGATAAACATTACGTTGTAGTTAAAGTTTCAGTTGTAGACTAGTTTAATTAGTTAATCATATTCATCAAACTTCATTCGTAATTATTAACAACCAAAGGGGTCCCCCCCCCCTTTAACAGAAACTTATTTGTGCTTTTGTGTTGGAAAATTGAAGGGAAGTGTGTGTGTGTGTGTGTGAATGGGTTTATTAAATGTTGTTATTAAAAGTAGTGTCAATAAAAAAGGTCAGGTTTCTAAAAAATGCTTATTTTTATTTCTGAAATAAATTAAATGCAATGGCGTATTTTTTTTAATAACAGCATATTCTTATTATGATTAAGTTTTTTTTTATCAACTAAGAATACAATTTCATTTAGTATTAACCATAACAAATAATGAGATCCGCGCTAAGGTCTCCGTTGTAGTGTTCGACGAATTTAATCCGGAAAAATAAATTACTGTTAAGAGAAGGAAACTCGGTTAAACTGTTTTAATTATTTACCTTGTTTTGTCGTATTTAACTTTATTTTGTTCAAAAAAATATTTTTTAGAATGATATAGGAAAAAAAAAAAAGATTCTGGTAAACACGTAAAAGTTTTAGCTGCGTGTATGTGTTCAATCCATTCATTATTACAAAAAGGTAATTTTTTCATTATAAAACTTATGTAATGATATTTAATGGTATCCACTACGTGCGTTCGGAACTGTGATTTAAAAAAAGCATATAAATGGATAATTTTTAGGATATTTAGTGTCACTTGGATTAGAATACATATATAAAATTGTCTTAAGAATGTTATTAGAATAAAGAATTATTTAAATGCAATATGTTGGCAAGAAATGAACTTTGAATTACCTCTTTTTAAAACATTCCCATTTTATGAAAAAATACTTCTATAATAATAATATGTTGCTTATATAAAACTAAGATTTCTCCAGAGGGCCTGAACTAGGATTTTTGAAAAATCCACATTATTTTCAGAGTTACTACCCGTTAAAATAATTATCGGTGTTGTTGTTTTTTTTCCTTAAAATTTCTCTACTCTATTGTATTAAAATATGGATAAATCTACTTCTATAAGTTATATAATTAAAACCTTTTAGTTCAGGCTCTGTATATATAAAGGCAAAATATTATTAATACCGAACCATTTCCCATATAAGAAGAATATTTTGAAAATAGGTTCAATTTTTGCCAACATATTGCATTTAAATGTTTTTTTTAATATAATAATATTCTTAAAACAATTTTATGCATGTATTCTAAGCTAAGTGACATTAAATATCATAAAAGTTATCCATTTATACGCTTTTTTTGTGCAAACTAACAGTTTCGAACGTATTCGGATACCTTTGTTCCACAAACACACACGTTTTACTTCGATATAATATTAATCAGCATACTATAAATCGAGAGAAAAGAGTAAGTACACCTCAGACGCATTAAGTTCAGTTGGCAGATGGTAGAGCAGGTTGGAGGGATTGTCATTTTGCAGCTGTTAACTCTTCGTTTAAAATATACTGAGAAAAAAATGCGTTGATTTTGTACAACCATTTTTTTATGTAGTTTTATATTCAACATAATTTATAAAGAATTTTTTTTTTATGATTTTCTTTCAAAGTTTTGTTTTGATTTGTTTCTGTCGTAACGGCATTCACCTTTAAAAATTAAACATTTTTATTGCTATTTTCTGAAGAAACTATTAGTCTGAGATTTAATGTGAAAATATAAATAACGATGCTGTTTTTTACGAAGTTATCAAACACTTCTACACATTCTTCTCTACGTAATGCTATTTAACGCAATTAAATTTACAGTAGAGTTTTGAATATTGAAGTGCGGTGGCAGAGTGAAAATCATATTTATAAAAAAAATATTTCGTATTCTCTAAATTTAATCAACTTTCATACTTTTTAAAAAAAATTAAAGTCTCAAATAAAAGAATACAAATATTTCAAGAATTTAAAAATATATATATATATGCTCTAAATGTAGAGAATTTTAACACGTTTTTATAAACTTCATTTGTATGTTACGCAATCTTTGAACTCGATTTTTACCCACTACAAAAGGTCAGATTAATTCGAAATTTTGCACGCTTGTCAAGGACCGATGGCAATACAATAATTTCATAATTTTGTTCCATTGTTCTGATCAGGATCTTTAGAATAAACAATTTTCCATTTTTAGATACCATCCCGCATCTGGCGACTGATTTCAAATCTCATTTCCAGATTTGGTGACTAAAAGATTAAGTTACAACTAAGGTCGATTAACTATAAAAGGGTGATTTTTAGTTTTTTTAAACTGTAATTTATTTTTAAAAATCCTGAAATCTTCTTGTAACCTCGTCCTTCAAACTTTGTAGATCATCTATGTGTGAAAACACTTTCAGGTACTTTGTTTAGAGAGAAAAAATAATGATGAATCTTTTTTTTTTTTGATCGCGCACGAGGAAGAAATCTCGGTTCAAAGCTGTTTTACTGACTGCTTTGGAGAACCGCATAAAAACTCTTTGCCGGCCGCTAGTTATTCTCCCCTGCCTTAAAGGATTATAAAAATTAAATTTATTATTATAATAAGTAACATAAATTCAAAATATTGAAATATACCACTGTATATTACTTTTTCTTTTCCCTAAAAATATATATCAAGTTTACACCAACAACATTGAAAATTAATCGTTTGGAAAGTGTTAATAATTACACTAGGCAACAAAAAACAACTTCTTGTCTGTTTCCTAGCTTTAAATAGCTTATTCTTACTAATTTTGGGTTGAAAAAAAAACGAATATGTAGATGAAATTCATTTATTAGCTCCTGTTTTTAAGATAAACCACAGGCCATCCATCAATTTATTGGTAAATTTGAAGAATAAAACGTCACAAACTAATACATACAGTACAATAAGTCATGTTTCTAGAAACCGTGTTCATAATCAGAAATCAGTAGTATATTTTAGTTTATTTCTTGTGAACATTTCCTTTCGAATTGCCTCTTGTATATCGAAGCCCGAGTATCCCGAGTTATCCCTGTCCAGCAGTAGTTTGCGAGCATTTATTCATCCCGACGACCCTGATATATACGTTCCATTGCTGTGATATCTTGAGGAAAGCTTTCACCGTGTTCACAATGCTTGCAGTTCCACAGTTTTTAGGGAAGAAATTAAGATGGGAATGTAAAAAATGGATCTTTAGAGACATATGCATCCTAGGTCAGGAAACTTTTGTAGGAGTTCTTTCACCAACTCTTGATAGTTCTCCTCCTTTTTGCTGTTTAAAAATCCTTATACACACTTATCTTTGAGACCTAAATATAGTTGAATTGACCTTGAGTTGTAAGACGACACCTTGAGTTGTAAGACGAAAAACAGCGAATATCACTTGAATCGTGCACTGTTGCTTGTTATTTGTTCTACTGATGCTCTAGGTTAGACTCAAAACACACCTGAAGAAAGGTGGCGTGGTTACACGCCTTTCGTTGAAATAAAAATCGTTCCTGAGGCAAGAGCTTCCATCTACCAGCTCAAATGAACATCAAAAAGAAAAAACACATAAAGTAAAGATGAGTAAAAATACAGCTATTTATGAATAGCAAGTTCTGATTCTTGAAAACAAGAGCTAATCTGAAGTTTTTATGATGACTTTCGTGTTTAGCAGACCAAAATACTTCATAATAAACTATTTTTGAGCTCGAAACAATTTTGATGTGGTCTAGTGTTATTACGCTTGGTAAACAGTTCAAATCTTTAATTCCTCATAATGATTAAATGACTGAACAAAACAACGAAAGATTTAATTATTTCATCAAAGGTGCCCTTCTTTGCTTTTGAACCGAAGTTATTAGGTAGGAATGTGAGTAGGGATTGTAATACCAGTATACCGAGATACCAAATACCGGTATTTTGATCCATTTGTACAATTTTGTGTGTAACACCAGTATTCACAAATTTAAATACCATTTTTCGGCATTTACTAGTAATTTTGTAAATTGTCTCCACTACATGTTCAGGGATCGCTAAGACATAGCAAAATAGTATACGTTTTTGTTTTTATGTCTCTCTAACGGGCGAAATTAATTAGATTGGGAATATAAAATTGCAGCGTACAATCAAGAGAAGTTGTAATGTGTGTCTGTTCCTGCACCCTCTAATCCCCTTGTCTATTCTCGGACCCGGCTAGATCTGTGGGGGAACTGAATAATCAGTCGACATGATTCACTCTAATTATTTTACTGTCACAAAATATCAAGCAAGCACAATAAATAATCCAATTAAGATTGTTGATCAAAATTAAGAGCACGAAGGTGAGACAAGATAACCTGGGGATAATATTTACGGACCCTCAACTGATTTCCACGATAACCTATACAAACTCAATTTCAACTCCGCCGCGCACTACACAAGTTATCCTCAAACTTCTATTAAAATAATGCTTACGATAGCTGTACTCTTGTAAAGTCGTACTGTTGAGGCCTTGAACGTTTATACTTAACGGGATCAATTCCGATCCGCTTGATCCTCACTGGGAAATCTTCAATATACACTTTTATAAACTTGCAATAACTCACGATCCTCCTTTCACTAACTCTCAAAACTCGCGAATACAGAATTTATATAATAAACTTAATTTGCATAATCACGTTTTTTTACCTTAGGTGAAAGTTGGTTCAGTAAAATATTTCTCTTAAAGAGTCCCCGAGGATTTAGTGGAAGGAACCGTATAGATCCGTCACAAAAAGTGATAAAATATATCCAAGGAAGCGGGTCAAATGTATCCTATTACAGCTCAGAATGATACTGTCATACGCGCAAGATATTCGTATCTGTGAAAACAAGGATGTAGTTGTGAAGAAAGTGAGTAATATTTCGATATTTTTTTAATTGGTGAGTTTGTTTTTCACATTGTATTTGCATATCATACAGTGCAATTGATGCATTATGTTTTTTAAGATCACATTTCAAAAATTTGTAATAGTACCACAAACTGAATAGTGATATTTACACTTTTTTGTGTGATTTAAATAAATAAGGTGTTGCTTTACTTTTTTGTGATTCTTTATATACTGTTATAATTTAAAAGTTACAAATTATTTTTTCTTATATTTTACAATCTCTATTAAAACTGGCAAATAAAACAAATAAATATACTTGTGTTTCTTTATTTTGCTAAAATTTCTACGACTGGTATTAAAACCGGTATCCCGATAAATACCAAATACCAGTATTGATCTTTTGGTCCAATATTGCAAACCCGGATTGTGAGGAATCTGTTTAAGTAACCGGTGAGTTTGGATACCAGATTTTTAAAAAAATTCGCAGTTTTGATTTTCAGACCCAAAGAACTAGATATAACATTTTCTTAAAGGCGCATGCAATAAAGTATAGTTGTAAAAAACACACGCAGCTCCTTGGAGTATAATTATCTTATTCTGACATGCAGTATTTACATTTTTTCTTAAGGTATTCTCAAGTAAAATGTTTTATGTATTTTTATAATTCTAGATATTAACTATAGTACTTTATATTATTATTTACTCATCATAATTTAAAAGTAAAGAAAGAAGAACATTTATTAACGTATGCTAGTTTATTACGCTAGTTTCATTTGATATTTTTTAAGGATCATAGATTTATATTATAATCACAACTACTTTTCATCTCATCAAATAGTGGCTTTCTTTGTGAATTTTAAAGGGTAGATACGTTTCTCAGTTAGAATAATAATTGTATAAATAATAATAATTAATAAAACTTTATAATAATAACAATAATAAAAAGATTCAATCTATGTGGTAAAAAGGGGAGATGTTCGATCCGAATTACCAAAAAATTTTGAAGAAAAATGAACTAAAATAAAGAATTTTTTACTTATAATTTTTTTTAAAAAAACCTAATAAACCCGATGAAAAATTAATTTTATAGGTTTTTGTATCTCTCTTATGAACATTTAACATCAGTATTAAAAAACCAAACATGTTTTAATCAATAAATAAAATAAAGTTTGGAAAGCTCCTTTATAAATAAAGATTTAAAAAAATTACTGGCAGATATAATTAATTGTTTGTCAATATTTGTTGATAAAAATGCATTTGTAAGCCGCGATATGAAACGAAATCTATGTGATCACTAGAAATATCTACTTCATCCGCTATACTTGAATCATAGCGAAAAATTTTCATTTAGCAATTGCATTCTACGATAAACTGCTTTCTGAAATATTTTTGCGGTATAATTTTTTTATTCATTTAATCTTATAATTTTGTAAATTATTTATATAATTTTTGGTACTCAGCTAAGTAAATCTTAAGATCTTGTTTGAATTTTAAGGTGCATTTCAAGTTTAAGTCATTTTTTTTTTCGTATCCCTTTTCGGAGTTCCAGCAATTTTTCAAAGCCTTCCAAAATTAAATGCTTGCAAATAATGATCTAAATCCATGAATGTCACAAGATTAATGTAATCAAGTGTCTTCTGTTGAATTCAAAATTAACATTAGACTTGCATTTGCTGTTTTACTTGTAAAATTCAGATACAATATCAAGCTTATAATTGGGTAACAATATTTAAGTTTCAAAATTCTTTAAAAAAATCTTATATGGGTATTTTTAAATCAAATGTGTTTTATTGTGCGAGCTATTATAATAGCTCTGTGTGCGAGCTATTATTATTACAAATATGCCCTTTTCTAGATTGATTGATTTTGATTTTGGGGTTTATTGGCGCAAGAGCCGATTTCGGCTATACTGCGCTAAACATTTGTTTTAATATCTGTGGTCTAGACGGGAAGAGAAAGAAAGAATTGAATGACAAGAAAGAGGGTCGAAAATAGAGAAGGATCACTAGAGTACCCCGGGTTCGTGAAGCCCGTGTTTACCAAAGACAGTAAACCCCGTGGGAAAAGGAAAAGATCACTAGGGCACCTCGGGATTGTGACACCCGTACTCACCTAAAGAAGGTGAGCCCTCTGAGGGGACCCTTTTCTAGAAGAAAGGTTCCATGAAAGGTAAAAGGCGGTAACAGCGAGACGCATGATCTGATTGGTTCAAAACACGTGATTGCATTTATCATGTGACTGTGACGTTGCATGAATTTAGCCCCTTTATGTAATTTCGTCTTAATCTCATCAGGAAACAATAAGTAATGCAAAATAGGGTTTAACTAAAGAAAATCGTGTAAAAAAAAGACAATCTTTTTTGGATAGTGTTATTCAGTGGCGTGCACTAGAATGGGGAGGGGGTCCTCGGGTCCGGATCCCCTCCAAAGCCCTTGATTTTTTTTTCGATTGATAAAATCCTATTTATATAATACGTAAAATTTAATGAAGTATTTGTTTATTATTAATTTTATTAATTAATGCTAATTATTCATTCAATAATTAATTTTTTACTGTTTTTTGTTCCCGAGAATGGACAAAATTAAAAGAATATGTTGGGCGGCGTATTTGAGCATAAAACGAGAATAGTGGACTGTCGACCCTGGATCCCCCCCCCCCTGAAAAATTCCTGTGTGCACTATTGGTGTTATTTCAAAATCGTGGGAAAAGAGTTAAGTTTATATTATGTATATATCATTGGCGCACACAGGAATGTTTCATGGGGAGGGAGGGGGAAGGGGTCCCAAGTCGAAAGTCTACTATTCGCATATCATGCTTCAATGTGCCACCCAACTTATTCTTATGATAGATTTTGTCGATTTTCAGGAACAAAAAACGATAAAAAATTAATTATTGAATAAACAATAAGCATTATTTAATGAAATTAATAATTAATAACAAATAATTAAAATTTACGTACTACATACATAGGATTATAATCAATCGAAAAAGAAATCAAGGGCTTTGGAAGGGGGAGTCCGGACCGGGGACCCCCCCCCCTTGTGTGCGCCACTGTGTATATATTTAAAGAAAAAAAAACAAGGGGAAAAAAGATTCTTAAAAGGAATTAATCTGAGGAAAGTCCTGTAGATTTCATCAAATAGTCAGAAGGGTTTATGCTGAATGAGTGAGAGTTTTACTAACGTCGAACTATAAAACTGCCCGAGGGCTATTGGCGACGGACCTCCTAATTTTGAACCATGGTCAAGGGATCAGGGACGGACACCTAAGCTAGTCCCCTCCTCCTAACTTCCACACCACATCAAAGGGAGGACTTTGATCCGTGAAAGATTAACTTGTTGCTACCGCCTCATCTACACGGCGGATCTTCAGCTGTACAAGGTTCGTGTGCATAACATGCCAGCTACAAGTCAGTGACCTTGACCATTAGGCCACCACAGCCAAAGGTTCATGCTGAAAGAAAAGCTTAAGAATTTTACTTTTGGAATATATCGAGTAATTGAGTGCTTTCTTAGAGAATCTGCTATAATTTTTTTAAAAAATATTTAACCCCCTCCGTCGAGTACAGCTGACCTGAGAGGCCAGCAAAACAGTTCTTTAAAATGCCTACTCTCTTACACCCGGCGGCTGAGCGGAACGCCTCTCTCAATAACTTCTTAACTCTTGGTGGTGGGTGGCATGCCGCAGTTCGTCCAAATCCCTCTCAGACTTGTGTGGAGCCGAGTGCGCCCGATTATGTCATAATTTTGAAACTGAGTTCTTAAAGCTATTTTTATTTAATCATGCATTTTACTCAGTGATGTATGATAATATATTTCAATGATGACCCCATCTAAAAAGACTGTATACTACTTGTGCTTATAATTTTCCTCTTTTATACTTTGTTAGTCCAATTTTCATTTTGTGTCAAATTAGTAATTTGGGCTGTTTTAATTTAAGCTTCATTTTGGTTATTAAACTGGTTCTTTTTCGAACAATTTGGGATAGTTGCTTTCCCTAGACCTTACCCAAGGCCGGTGGTTTGAATCAAAATTGATATGAGGGGAGGGAGAGGTCAAAATATGTCGGTGACCTCTCAGGGCACTGATTCTGTTTCACTTAGAGGTGCGCCAGACGAAGGGTTAATAGATCAATATTATATCTGTTAATCCTAGATTATTTAATACAAAATCAAATTTTTTTATGAAAGATAACGTCCACAAAAATGCTCCATTTCTTAACCTGGCACTTCAGGCGCGAAAGAAATGAACTTAACTTTACGCGATGGGTATCTCATACCCAAGGGTATTTACATTCTATTTTTACCGTAAAATTTGCTAATAAAAGTGAAAAAGGAAGGAAAGTAGGAAACAGAATATGTTTAATACACTTTTCACACTTAAATTTAATTTTCTGTTCTTTTTATTAGAGCATTCAGTACGTTGTGTATATCCTCCTTTCGTCTTCGTCGCGAGTGAGTGCGATGTTTTCACTGGATCTTAATTTTTTTAAAATTTCTTAGAAGCATTGCTTGCTGGTTTCTACATTCTTTACATTCTTCTGTAAATAGAAATCCAAAACACTTCAGAAATCAGCGTCTGGTTCGATGACTACTTGGGGTTTCTGACTACTTGACAAAATAATTTGCGCATTTACTGTCGCAACGTTCAACAACACAAAAAATATTGCCATAGGCTAATAATTACATTTTTTAGTCATTGAACATGAAATAATCATTTTATCAAGGACGATAATTTCTCCCTTAGTTAAATTATCTAGATAGGTTTCAGTAGAGAATCATTCGATTCTTCCTCGTCATCTTCGCAGGGTCTTTTTTCATCCGAAAATACTGTTGTACTTAATCTATTAAATACTGTGTCTATTAAACTACTTAAATATCACATTTCTTCATCATTCCTTCAATAATGCACCATTGCACAAGAAAGATTTTAAAGCGTGCTCATGCATTTAGAACCTTAACGTCGATGCACGCGAAGGGTATGACATACCAGAAGAGGCGATATCCAAAAATATACATTTAGAATTCGCCTATAGCTAAGGTCCCCTCAAAGGATATCACCTTAAAGTCAGCTACATGAGAAACTATTCAATTTCCGAAAAAGGTTTAGATGAAGTCTGGAAAAAAAATTTAGGCTGTGGGTATGACATACCCAGCGCGTGAAGTGACGAGATTTTTTTTGATGCAACATGAAAATAGCATACTGAAAAACAGCTGACATCCAAAACTGCATTGGGTCAACAAATCAAATAACACCTCGATGGTCCATCCTCTCCAAGTGCTCTGCAAACAAACGGTAGACAAAAGGTGTCAAATTATTTCTACTCAACACAGCATGTGAAAAAAAATAATTCTGTTTAGCATCCTTCATATATTTGACTTCTAAGCAGCCACCTACATTATCGGTAGAAGAGATCAGAACAACTCAGGATAGACATAACACGAGTTATCTGAAAGACACATCGGATGGGGATTGGTGTAGAACCTATCTAATGGCTGTCATTAGTCGAGATGGGTAACAAAAGAATGGGAAAAGAAGAGTTATCAACAGAAAATGTGGGAGCGAGAGAGGAGCTGTGGGCGTCTGCAGCCATGACCTACATTTGTACCTTCCCACCCTTACTCCTCTATGAGGGTTTGGGGTCGTTGAACTCAAAAAAAGGGAGACAATAGAAAGCGGCGGCCTTTGTTGCGGAAGGGCTGGCAAATTGGGATTTTTGTTGGTACAAATATTTTTAGATCTGGCTTTGAATGAAGCATTTGCAGCGTATGCACTACTCAATATGAATTTAGAGTTGGCAGAATTTTCCAGAGATAAATCTCGCAAGTATATTGAATGGGAAAATTTAAATACGATTTCAATTTATTATCAAGCATCGATTTTTTTTATAAAAGAGTAACGACGTAATGCAATTATTTCATTAAAAATAAATAAAATACGGCGGGAAATATTTACAATTTTTTATCAACTTTTTAATGTTATTTTTCCGGTAAAATAAAGTAATAAATTGTTAGACATTTGGAAAAGATTGATGCAGAAATTTATTTTAGGATCTGAATTCTTATGGTGTTCTTAAGCTTTTCCAATCCCGCGCCATGATCTCAAGTAAACAAACGGATTCGAACACGACCTTTTTGCGAGTTTCGTGATTTGTGGTTGGCAACAACTGCAATGCAAATTTAACTATTTTATACTTGGCTCGTGTAAGTGGTAAGGAGACCGAAGTTGGTTGAGATATGATCGTGGGTTCAGACGGAATGTGAGAAGTGGTTTAAGCTCTTCGACTGAAGACATGTTAGATGTATGCAACTGGTTTGTTGCTTCGCTTTTTTAAGATGTTTCGATCAGTTAGTTCTATTAGATGTTAGACAGTAGAAGGAAAGATTCGAATCGGTTGACCAAGGTCTGGTAATGTTATTTTTCTGTGAACTATGTTTTTAACATTCAACTTATTATTTTGATTGCTCCAGTAACGAGCACATTGACTTTATACTTCGTTAAACAATAAAAGATATATTTAATGAAACTGCTTTCATCTTTATGCCTCCTCGACATAACATTTCGCTGTCAAACTTTGCTAAGGTTTGGGTTAGTTTACCCTGATGAATATAACATAAATTAACAGCAGATTGTTCTTTACTAGACTGGAATATTAAACCAGGGGCCTAAGGGGAGGCCCAGATTTCAAAAGGTCTATAGCCTGATTGACGCCAAGGGAGTAATCCTGTGTAAAATCTGGCTTGGGGGCCGCAACCGGACTTTGCAGGGGGCCCTAATATTCTCCTTTACACCACTGAATAAATGTGACTTCCATTGCAATAAATCCAGTACTTTATCAAACTCGATTTTAAAAAAAAAACTATTTTTAGTAGCATATTTTTGGAGTTAAAACTTCAATTTATTTCACATAATTTAATCTTTTCATTATAATGTAATCAATGCAACTTCATTTATATGTTCAAGTGAGTGAGTGAGTGTTTTTTAATATCGGCACACACTCCAAAGCAACAAGAGGACCATCGGTAGCCAAACTTGCAATTTTGAACCATGGTCAAGTTAAGAAGACGATACATGAGCTGGCACCCCCTCTCCAAACTACCCCACTACGCCAACGAAAAGTTGAGTTACGACATATTTTATGTGCATCATCAACTCTACTCGGTGGATATTCAGTGGCATCAGGGTTCGAACTTAAAGATTCCACCACTCAGTTATCGTGGCCTTCAACATGTTCAAACAATAAAAGTGTATAGATTTTGTACAAAATTTAGCTTTTTAAATGAATTTCTAGAAGAGAAAATAAGAACCTCCAGGGCTTGAAAAAAGATTAAAAATAAAACTTGTTTCTTATCAAAATCTACTTAGCTGTAAAACCCGGGGTTTCCCTTACAAACGAAAGTCAATTATATATTTTTCCAAAGTGATGAATAATTTTATTTTTGTCTTGTTATTCATGAAGTATATACACAGTGCGTCAAATATGCTTTAAGTCTGGGTCTGTAAAAAGAAATGGAAATAAGAAATTAATTGGAATTTTGGTTTTTTATTCAAAATAGAACCCTCCGGTTTTAATGCACCTGTTAGAGCAATTAATTATTGAATCGAACGCATGTTGTAAATCCTTTTGCAGAATGCCCTGAAAAGCACGCGTCAAAGCTATTTGTAAGATCAAAATATACTCAAAATAACACCCTTTTAAATTTATTTTTTGGGAATAAGGAATAGTCCCAGGGTACTAAATTATGTGAATACAGTTGATGGTTCAACATACAGGCATTATTTTTGCCAAAAATCGACAAACAATAAGGGAGATGTGACAGAATGTGCATTGCCATGCAACAAACACCAATGGTTTTCAGTCCGATATTCTGGACGAATCTTGTCCAACAAATGCTTTAAAACAGCTAAGTAGTACTAACCTGTAACTGATTGTCCAGTTGAAACAAACTCGTTGTGGATAATACCCTTATTCTAGAAGAATGTAATAAGCATTGTTTTGGTTTTGGATGGAATTTTTCTTGTTTTTTTGGCTTGTGGTGAATTCTGAGGCTTCCACTCCTCACTTTATCGTTTTGTTTCCAAATACCTACGAACAATAAGGTAGGTGTGAGTGGGTGCATTGTCGGGTAGCAAACTCCAACTGTTTTCAGTCCAATATTCTGGACGAATGAGACGAATTTTGGCCAATAAACGCTTTAAAACAGCTAAGTAGTACTGATCTGTAACTGTTTGTCCAGTGGAACAAATTTTTGTGTGGATAATACCCTTAATTTCGAAGTATGTAATGAGCATTGTTTTGATTTTGAATGGAACTTGCCTTGAGAGAGAGATTTTTTAGATTGAGGTGAATTTTGTCACTTCCATTTCACACTTTGTTTCAGAAGGACGAATTTAAAATGACGAAAATTAAATCCCAAAATCAAGAATTCATGAAAAAAATATAAAACAAAATAATTTTAATGGATTAAAATTTGAAAAAAAAATTAATTACAAAAATTAATTCAGACATAATATTGCAAAATGGAATATTTATAGGAAACTTTTTAATGCATTAAAAACAGAAATGTCAATGAAAACTCTTTATTCGCGACGCATCAGTGAATTGTTAATGATTTTATATAATTGTCAATATAAATCTGATTCGCCACTTTGATTATTCCGGCTTCGGTAATCTCTGTAAAATTCCACTTTTTCCATCGAGTAGTACATAATCCCCTAAAAGACGGAAAGAAACAAGTTTTCTCATTAGATTATTTATTTGTAACAATGTACAATGTGTCTTTAACAGAAGATTTACTTCAATTATTAAAAAAAAATTTAAAATATTTACCTGTTTGAAAATTTTTTGTAGCGCCCTGTAACCCAACAACGCAAGGTAAGCCATATTCACGACTGACTACAGCCCCTGTAAATCAATGGAAGATTTAAAAAGAAGAATATACATATTCTTTTCACATCGTCAGGAATTTTTCATTTACATAAAAAAAAAATCACTGTTAGACAACGAGGTCAGCACAGTGGCGTAACGGAGGATATTAGGCCTCCTGAAAATTCAGGTTTTTTTACCTTTATATAATATTATATAAATTAGTTAAATACTTATCTGACATTAGTCAGGCAGTGACCCCCCTCCTAGAATCCAGCTCTCCCCCCATAATGCAAGGGTTCTGGGAGAGGTGCGTAACGCCACTGGGTAGGCATCTAAAGTGGCATCTTATTTTACGACTTTAAGCCCCCACAATCATTAATCGCAATCGTTCGATGCAAAGTCTTACAAAGAAAAAAACGTCATAATGACTGCTTTTTGATGGAAAAAAAGAGCACTTCATTATTTAAAGTATGTTCAATACCTGAAATATCAACAAATAACTTCCGCAGTTGTCATTTTGTAAAAATTTGTTGCAAAAAATGCATCGCTTTAGAAATCCGCAGTTTCGTCTTTTGTTTTGTTATTGTTATTTAAAAATTCTTCTTCCAGACTATTTTCTCGCTGGCACAAAAATGTTTCTAGTGAAAATATTAATGCATGGAATATACTTTTTTTTTATGTATGATTAGTTTATGAAATAAATGTGGATAAATTAAAGTACCAAACGGTAAAATAAAAAAAGGCTAAAGAACGACTTGTTAATACTAATTCGAACTGATTCAAGAGACATGTGTGAATTGTAAAAATTCTCGTCCGATCATTAATATTTCTATATAACAATATACATTACAACTGGATAGATATTGAATATATAACGCTACGTTCAAGTAAGGCGTAAGTCCCTTATTTTTAGAAATCTTTATTGCAAAAAGTTTCATTTAATCTTACCGTGAGATATGAGTCCTCCGAGTTCAGTAACTATTCCAGATATTATAGGAAAGTAAGGACTCCACCCAATGTCTGTACAGTATGTTATTAAAATTTCTCCAGGCTATACACATAAAAGAGAAAATATTAAAAAAATTAATTTACTTTTTCGATTTAGTAAATTTCTGCTGTATTATTAATTACATAGATAACTTTTAATGTACTTACTCTTTGAAAAAAAGTACAAATGATGCTTAACTTTTGCACAAATGTTTCAATTTAAGATCTATTTAATACAAAGCACATACACGATATTATATGCACCGCTAGGAATTTCTCTTCCATTCGAAATTTTAAAAAGGGAGGTGGGGGTAGAAAAGTTTTTACAAAAAGTTATGATAATATAAAGATATATTTTTCATAATTATATCAACCGTACTAATTAATCTTTAAAAATGTATTTTATGTGAACTGTCAATTTAAAGAGAACGGAAAAGAAAATAATTCTCGAGAAATAATGAGAAATCCTGAGTGGAACTATGGAAATCGTAAGTGAAATGTCCTATTCTTTTATTTACCCTGTGACGCAATCGTTTAGGTGAGTGTGACGATTATGACGATCAGTCAACGATAACATCGCTTAATCTATTATGGTCATCTTCAGCTTGTTAATTTTAATACGATCAACTGGAGTAGGAAGGAAGAATACACAGATATCCTTCCTAATTTTAACAGTTTATTCCATTCTTCTCCGAATTCTAATCAAAACCCGATAAACATTTATCGTCACGTGATCATTATGTGCAGACGATTTCATAATTTGAGTAAATTTTATAGAATACACGAAGAGCTGCGACTGAACCTGCAAAGCTGACTGACACATTGAATACACAACAAGCGGCAGCGCCTTACACGTGTTGCACATAATATCATCGACCAGGTCCTATAAAAACCTTTACTAGCTCTACCAACACACATCGTTTGTCAGTTGACTTCTCACCGAGCGTTTCCACCATCATTACAGTGAAGTATAACCAATAACTCTTCTTGTTCTAGATGATTTTTTATATGACAACAAAACTCCTGTCCTACGGATTCTTGTTCATCAGAATAGATAATAGTTACGGATGAAGTAGTAAAATGTTTCGTTTGGAACAGTAGCAGCGATATCCTCGTTTCGATTCATTTTAATTGCATCTATTTATGAATAAGGGTAATAAAAGTAATTATAAAAAAGACGATATTAAAACGAGCTAAATATTGAAAACTACAGATATACAATCTGTGGGAAGATTAAAAATTGTATGAGATTATACACTATCCAGCGGATGGAGAGGTCAGTGGTTGAAATATCTACCTAAATACAATGGCTATGATTATTTAACTCAAAGATAAAATCAGTTTGTGTTCAAAATGTTTTTATAAAGACGTACAATAGCAAATTATATAGTGCATATTACAAGATTGTTATTTTGAATTAGATTATTTATTTATTCTCGAAATTATGAGCATTGATATAACGTTTGAATGCTTTCACAGTTTTAAAATAATATTTACTAACCTTCAAGTTTGATGCCTCTTCTAAAGTCAAAGCCACTCTCACAAAACCTTTAGTGACGCCTTGACTTACAGGAATACCTTAAATAATAATTTAAAAAATTACACATTTTTTTTATCGATATCAGGATTTAGAAATTTACTTTCTGAAATAATATTCCAATATTTTTTTCAGTGATTTAATTTTAAAAACTTAAATATATTAAGGTTCTTTTTCATCAATAGATCAAGTGCAAGATGATATTTCTATAGCAATTAATTATGTTACCGTTGTAGCGGCCCAGTTTGTCGCCAAGAAAAAGAATACAAGAAAAGATAGGCTCGAAAGACAAATAAAATGGTAAGGGTAATAAAAAAGGGTTAAAAAACACTAATAAGCAAAGCAATTATAACAGATATAAGTTTTTGAAAAAAAAAACATTAAAAAAAATCAGTATGAATAGGTGCAATGAAATAGCAAGTATTTTTCAGAATTGTGCAGAATTTCTTTTTCTGCGGGACATTAAAAAGTTAGTAAACTCCTCAGTAGTAGTTAGTTGAGTAGTAGCTCCTCAAAAAGTTAGTAGCTCCTCAAATAGTGCAATACATTACAGTGATCAATTTATTCTACGAAATAAATGAAAATCACTCGATCAAAAAAAATCACGAGTCACAATGTTCGAGGTGTTTGGCAGCTTACTTTGGCGATCTTATTTTTATTTTTAACTGGTACCGAACTTATGAAAAAGTGTCCGCTATGAAAAATTTTA
This sequence comes from Trichonephila clavata, assembly GCA_019973975.1. NCBI lineage: Eukaryota > Metazoa > Arthropoda > Arachnida > Araneae > Nephilidae > Trichonephila > Trichonephila clavata. The sequence continues at coordinate 49,518 of BMAO01019395.1, forward strand.
AGCGCAGAAGCAGTAACGCAAAATTATTCTGAGACCAAATTATCATTTAAGAATATAATTTCGATCTTTTGTAGCTCGTTAAAATGTATTTATATATACTCATACTCAAAACTATCTATCTACTAAGCCCAAAATTAATAAAAAATAAAGATATTCTAAGAAATATTTAATCAATGCAATTTCTTTTCGCAGGTAATTTATAAAAAAACGAGCTCAATAAGAAAATTAACCTAATAAAAACTGATCAAATTTTGTATTCTATTGTACAGAAGTTTGTATAAAAAAATTACCTTTCATGGTCAAATCCGCAATGAATTCATATTTTTCAGCTGAATCATCTTCCTCATTTATCTAAGAATTTTAAAAACAGATAGATAAATTAATATTAAATCATGATTAAAGGTTACGAAATTGAACACCTTTACGGGAATAATTAAATAAGAATATTTACTGGTCTTGGCATGCCTCTCATGATTTCAGGAAATTTATAATTCTCAAGGGTTGGGAATAACTTTTTGCGATAATTCGCTCTGAAAATAATATGTATAAATGTAAATATAATAGATTTAAGAGTTCACAAAAAAATTTACATTTTTAGAGTCTCTTTTCCTTGAAAAAATTATTTGAATTGTCAAAAAGGTATATGCATATATTGTACAAAGTCATAAATCCAACGAAAAAACCATTTATTTCTCAAGTAAAAGCATTTGGTACAGTAAAAATAATTATACATTCATATTTTCTGGTTTCTTGATTAACTTTACATTAAAAAACCTTGAACCTGTACAGATTTGAAACATTTCTTACTTTAGTGGTAAAAAAAATTTGTTATGCAGGCTCATGTAGTTTTTGAACAAATAGAAAAACAATCTTAATGAACACAATTACTAATATTTTAAAATCAAATATGAAATTGTATGGGGGAACACATACAGCACGAAAAACTATAACAATTCGCAACAGCTAATTATTTTATAGAATCCAATATACCATAGCAAAAATGCATGTTATCAACGGAGTTAACATACATCGGTTATAAAAATTTATTTGTGAAGAATCACATGTACGCATAATTTTAAAATGACTAGATTATTATTTTTTACGTGTTTTACTTTCCTTTCAAAAACGAGTGCATTTCAAAGATCAAAAGTAAATATTTTTCAAAAGGGGGGATCAAAAACTTTTTTTTTCAGTTTCGAAACCTATGTATACAAAAAAGATGCTCTTTGGCAGGGGTGGCCAACCTGCGGCACGTGAGCCATTGTGTGATACGGTGGAGTTGTAACAAGGACACGCGAAGACTTACTGAATTTTTTTTTTTAAATCTTGAAAAGATAATAAATCATTTTTTACAATTTTATTGAAGTGGGGTTGTCTCAGATAAAAAAAAACCCTGAAAGTTTGAATTAAAACATGTTTGTGAATAAATGTTTTCTGCTAGAAAACATAAAATAAATATCGCTCAAAACTAGATCATGTCCATATAAGAACTTATTTATGTTTTACAAGAACTTTCTGTAGATTTTAAGACGCGCACAGAATATTAATCACAACATTATTTTCATAACAAATAATGTAATAAAATCTCAAATAATTAATCTATTAGTGATATTTTTTTCATTTATATATTAACTTAAACAATTGCATGATTGTTTTCCCTAATAAATACTACAGAGAAAAGTGCTGTGTAAGAACACCGATATTTATTTAAAAACAAAAGGGCTTAAAAATTAGTAGTATAAAACTTTTACGAATTCAAATGCATTTGATTTAACAACTATTGAAATTAATTACATATAATGTGGAACACAAGAACTCTAATGATTTTGTACAATACTATTCATTTTTTAAATAAAAAAAACATTTAACTTTACCTCGAAATAATATTGGGTGATCTCGTTTCCAAAATGTCATTAATTTCATCCAGCGTGAGGAAAAAAATCAAGTCTATCTCAGGCAAACGCCCTTCTGATACCATTTGTTTTGCGAGGCGTCGAAACCCTTGTCTCCAATGATCGAAGGATTTTATAGTCAGAGACTGCAATGTTTGAAAAAAAATAGAGATTTGTTTATTTATTATTTGATTATACAGTTGATTGATTCAAGTCTAGATATTTTCCCCTAGATTTATATTTTTCTTCAGAATAAGATAAATGTTTGATTTTCACTATGAAGCAGTTTCTTTTATGTCAGTTCTTTTAATTACTATAAAAAATACTTTCATTTACTAATTAAGAATGAGATAACTGTTTTTTGGAAAAAAACACTTTTTTTTCAAATTACACAAAAAAGTAAACGTTCTTTAAATGATTTTTATATTAAGTATATTGTAAAGTAGTTATATATTTAATCATATTATTAGGCAAGTTTTAATCTACAGTAGAACGTCGTTTATTCGAACGTTTATTATCCGGACTTTGGTCCGGATACGTTTTCGATCAGTGCAATGCTCAACAATTGTTTCGCGTGAGGCCAAAATTGACGGGAAAACCTAAGGTAAGGGATATTTGAGGAATTTCAGTTGTGTGATTTGGTAAACATGCTAAATGATGACGAGATTGTGACTTCCGCGCAAGAAGAATCCGACCATGTCGATGATGAAACGGATGAAGAAGAGATAGAAAACAACAACAACGAAAGTAGCAAGGGTCCATCAAATACTGACGCGTTACAGACAGCTATGGAGTGGTACGAACAACAATCAGAGTGCTGTCCTACTCAACTACTACTGCTCAAGAGAATCAGAGACCTTGCAGCGAAAAAAAGGTGTACCATGGTACACCGAAAAATAAGTGATTATTTTCCACAATTAAGGTAAAATTGCGACATTTTGCACCTATTTTGCTTTTTCTTCAAGCACATTTTCCACATGCGATGATTTTCAATATTCGTATAGTGTCCAGTTTCATATACTGCATGGATCGTATTCGGTTTTTGGTTATCCGAACGGTGTCCGGTCCCAATTGATTCGGATAAACGATGGATAACTATAATTAGCAATATTGTTATAAACTACATCAACTATTGTAAAAATATGTACGAAGGGATTTCAAAAAGAAAGGTAACAAGTCCATTCAGAGTAAATGTTTATTCAAGAAATAAAAAGAATATATACAATGTAGGAAGGTATAGGTACATATTACATGTCAATATAGCCACTATACTTATTGAGGCATTTGTTCCATTGGTACTCCAAACCATCGAAACCAGCACGTAGAAATCAATGTCAACGTTAGGCAACCCCATCAAAATAGCTTGCTGTAACTCAACATTGGTTCTGAGAGATGCTAACCTCCTAAGTGTTCCTTTATAGATCCGGAGATGGAAATCACTTGGTGTGAGGTTGGAAATGCAAAGAGGGTGATCCAATACCTCCCACCGAAAACGCTTTTTCTTCGTCTCGCACATTTGTTCTGCCGTTGTCAAATTCCGTGCACCAAAATCACACCTGTCTTCGTGACACAACACTCGTGCTGTACACTTCTACTATTTGCCAACAATTTTCAGCAAAAGATTCTTACGTCTTAAGGCAGTGCTTCTCAAATTTTAAATATTTGCGACCTAATTTTCAGTCATAATTTTCATTGCCCTCACCCTCCATACAATAACAATGTATTGAATTCAGTAATACTATACTTTGACGCTAACGCTACAATACGACTTTAATTATAAACCGAACAAATTATCAAGATAAGAATTAAATTTTGTATATGACAAGCCCATAGGAGTCACTCATAATTATTAATCTTGTTCCTAACTTAGCATTGATAAATTAATTATCAAATGCATTGTGCAGTGCTGATACATTCATAAGTGTATTATATCAGTGTAAATGTGCATTTTATTTTTGCTAGGTTAGAACGTATATTGTTTTTTACTTCCTTTCAGTAAATTTGTCATTTTTTCACCTTTTATTTTCGATTTCTCGAGATGCTCACGCTCCGCTCGCAGGGTTATTACGCCACCCTCGGAGGGCGCGCCCCACAGTTTGAGAAAAATACTGTCTTAAGGTATCCGACTACCTTAAAACTGTGAATTTTGCCAAAAATTGACAAATTTTTTTTATGATTCTATTTTATGGGCCAACTTATTAGCTTTATAAAAATACCAATTTTATCATTTTCTGTTTACTAGAACAAAAACTACAAGTGTTTTAGCAAAAGCAGATGCCATTACTTTAAGCAAGATGTCATACTTTAAAACGCGTTTTACTCAAAATGTGATTTTTTGAAAATAATCAAGCGGGGTCAGCGATTGCTCAAAAAGTTTTGAACATAATTAACTGTGAAATTTTTTCTGTAAGTTCTGTATAATAGTAGAATTGTTTTAACCTTCTGATTTATCAATCCCTGTTTTATTACAAAATTTACAGTCCCTTATGTGAATATAATCATTAGTGCTCTATTTTTTGTAAAAAAGAAAATATCTCTTATCCTGAATGTTATTTCCGGTTGTGTTCTCCGAAAACCTAGGAATTTCGGACGATGTGTCAACTGGATGCATAAGATGACCATAGTCCATGAATAGACCTAGGCTTACCACTATAGACTATCATTACTCATTCAGTCAAAAGGAGTTAGTCGGTCTTATGGATTGTAAGTCATACACATTTATTTGCTTCTGGTTATTGTTCGTACGAGTGTACTTTTAAGCGTCATTGGTGGGGCCTACGTTTGGGTAGGGGCCCTGGGCCTACTTTTGCGTAGTGCCCAGGGCCTCAAGAAGACTGCCAGGGCCTCAACAAAAACTGTATCACACTTCTTATTTCAATCGCGTACCCTGTTTCCTTCGACGCAGACACCTTCTAATTGAGAATCGATCAAATTGCTGGAGAGCCAGACCCCTCCTCAGGTATCGTTTGAATGGTGAGATCGTCTTTATCTTTAGGGGGGGGGACTTTAATTCATACGGGTAATTTGCACACTTGCCAGAGCTCTTGTAACCTTACTTTTTAAAACACTTACGTATATTTCTTGTCAATTATTTTGAGAATTTCAAAGCAAGAACAATTCTCCCTAAATCTTCCAAAATTGATTGGTTATTAAGGTCTCACTTTAAAGCTATACGAAAGTTATTGGGGACGGACCTCATAATTTTGAGCCACGGTCAAGTAACGAAGATGAAACCTGAGCTGGCACAACATTCTTTAAACTTCCATATCCCTCCAACGTGAGGACTTAAAACTACGACAGATTTAACATGCATGAGGCCCCTCTACACGGAAAATCTAATTTTATTAAAATTGTCTTGTAAAAAAAATATGCATATTATATTGCTAACTCTAATAGCCGCCCATCCGGTATAGTGGTTAGTGACGCTGACTGTGTGCGGTGGAGTATGGCGTGGGTTCGAATCCCGGAGATGGCCTGAATGTTTGTGTTGTAATCCTTCTTTCCTTTGTGATGTGTGCTTCACGCTTACTTCTATGCAAGCCTCCGTGTGATACTTAAGGGGTGTCCAGGGTTATAAATGTTCTCAATAAAAACAAAAGTCACTCTATAATCATATTTTTCTGGAGTAAATTTTAAAAAGAACATCATCTCGATATTTAGCATATACTCAGTAGTATATCCATGTTTTATTTGTATAATTTGTCAGCAAGATATGAGGTACAGTTAAAAAGTATTCTTAAAATAAATATAGCATCCTTCAAGAATTATATTTTTCAATTTACTATACTGAAGAAAATATTTCAGGAGTACGTGTACTAAAGCAATAAATAAAAAACAGGATTGCAAAAATACTGGAATGGAAAAAAAAATAAGATACAAATAAGCTCTTTATTTAAAAAAAATATTTTGAATTTTTTAAATTTTAAATTTAATTAAAAATATTTTGAATTTTAAATGTTTTTTATACAAAAAACACCATACATTTTTTAAACCTTTTACAATTTGTTAGTTGCAACCACAAATGCTTTGTAAAGTAGGCTCATAAAAATACTTAAAAGTAAAATAAAATTATGTACCTTATATAATAATGAACTAAATTTGTCTTCTTAACAAAATTACAAAACAAAGCTGCATTTTCTGTTCTATTTTTTATACAAAATAAAAAATTTTATAAATAACCAATAAGATCTAGTTTTCAAAAGCTTCAAATAAATTATTTAAATAAAATCCGTACTATAAATTTTAAAAGTTCACAGATACATTCCTTCAATATCTAACAAAAGTTTTACAAAATAATGTATTGCTTATAGCAAACAAATTAGTTCCCCTTAATAATTATTCCTCGTGCAATGCTGTACATTTTCTTAAAATAAATTATAGTTTAAAAAAACTAAAAAACACCTTTTTTGTAGTTAATCGAACTAAGTTACAACTTAATCTTTTAGTCGCCAAATCTAAAAATGGGAAATCGTTCATCCTGATGATCCTGATCAGGACAATGGAACAAAATTATTAAATTATTGTGTAGTCATCGGTCCTGGACGAGTGAGCAAAATTTCGAATTAATCTGACCTTTTAAAGTGAGTAAAAATGGAGTTCAAAGATTCCGTTACATACAAGTGAAGCTTATAAAAGGGTGTTAATGAGCTTATAAGTTCAGAATGGTCCAATTATCCTTGATCAGAAAACTAACACTTAATGTTAATAGTAATATTATTGAATATAGATTAAATTAAATCTATCTTGAGAAAAAAAATGAATTTGAACTTACTTTACCAGCTTCTCGTCCTCGAACAGCTCTGTGACACTGCGGAACAACAACCCTCAATAAACACCTAGGAATAATTACACAAGTAATTAAGTAAAAATAAGCGAACAAAACTCAGAGAGAAATTCAACATCAATAAATTAGTTTCGCCAATTCAACTAAACTTTAAAAATTGAAGCAGGATTTATGCATACTTGGACATGAAATTCAAAGGAACACGAAGTTGAGAAAATATCTTATTTATGCTATTGTCCTCTTCTTTTGCTTCTCCTTTACTGGCAGAAACAAGGTTCTGAAAGAGAAATATAATATAAAATAGTATTAAAGTGAATACATTATGCCTGATTTAGTGCATATATGAAATATTACAAGCTAAAGATTGGTTTGCAGAAATTATCACAAACATGGAGGATAGGACTATTTAAAATATTAAGTAGAAAATTTCATATGCCTTGTTTCAACTATTATCACACCTTTAAATAATATTACCGTAGATCCTGTTTTTGTGCGACCTTTTTCTTTAATGCGGTATATGAATTTCAACGACTTCGGCTCCACTGTAATGTTTTTTATACCATATACACTTCAACACGCTCTGTTCATTGGTTATTAACAGTCACCCGACAATGCACGTTCAGTTGCTTTCTCTCAACACGGCAAAAGCCCGCGCTTGATTGAAGACGAAACTTTTAATGACTGCGACATTATCAATAATTTGATAGATTAGTAAGACGGACTAGAAGAACCGAATTCTTTTTGAGAGGGGATAAAATATATGCAGAGATACAGCTTTCTAACAAATTGGAAAAACATTTTCTTAAAATAGATACCAATTCCGAAAGGAGTTTGAAATTCCAAAAAGGGTTTCCATCACGCCTATCTGGTTATCGTGACGTTCATAAGGAACTGACCAACCAACCGTCGTCGCAAAAAAAATTATATCACTTACTTTATTGGGTAAAAAAATAAATCAATTGAAATTGTATCTTCGAGTGACGAAAGTGATTTTAAATTAATTCATCACAGGAAGATGCACGCTTTCGATTTCAATGAGTAGCTGAGAATTATGTATGTGCATTTAGAAAACTTTTCCATGTATACAATGAGAAATTAAATGTTTTGAAAAAATTTTCACGTGGAATTTAATTTTTTAATTTGTTTGGAAGTACTTTCTCATAAATTTTGTAAAAATTGACATATTTTTTAAGTGCGGCTTTTTTTATGCGGTCCCTCTCCGCCGCATAAAAAAATTTATATAGCATGTCGACAAAGTTGTTAATTAAATGTAATAATTTATAAAATTTTTGAATATTTTTCGGTCCCTATCTACCGCCCCAAAACAGGTTTTACTGTAATTGATGTGATTTTTTTTTTTAATTTCATAAGACTATCGCAGAACAAGGCAATAATTGTAACTGTAAGATTAATAATAAAAAAAATATGGAATTTTTTCAGGAGAAAATTCACCATATTGTTAAAAATTTAAGTAGCTTTCGCATAGAATTGTATTAATTGCACTTGTTTTTAAATTTTGCCAAATTCCATTCCATGCTATGTGTTTCGTATAATAAAGTATTTGGTTCTATTATAAATTTCTCTTCTTTATATTTTGAACTGATTTTTTAAATTGCCTATTCAAATTTTACAGTAGTAAGAGATATTGTTTAAATTGAAAATTCTTTTCTGTATTATTATCGTCTGCTTTGATTCATTACATAATTCATGTTTCTCTAATTTAATTTATTTGCTGATACACATAATCGTTTGTTCTTTTAGTTTTATTGCTTAAACTTGGCATATATATTTTGTAATTATTTTAAATACGTTTTTGAATTGGAGAAAAGAACTGTAATATGTAATTGACGATGACTAAAGTTAAAATATGTGTTTAATTTTTGTACCTATTTGAGATATTATCATTCATCTGGAACACATTTTATCTGTTTGAGTTATTATAAGAATAAAAGGTGTTCGTGGAATAAACTTTTGGATATTATTAATCTCTCTGTGAGCTGACATTAAAGACCATCAGGATACAGAGTCCTTTATCCCTGATATAATTTTACAATTAGATGGAGTCAAAGCTTCAGCATTAAAATATAGAATGTCTTTAAGTTGAAGTTTTTGACTTTAATAAATGACTATAGTGATCGATAAATTTAGCAATTGATTAAAATATGTTTCTTTGCCCATGGAGCTGCATACTTAAAATACACCTTTAAAAGGTCCAATGGAAAGATTTTCTTTACAAAAACTTTTTAACTATTGGATGTGTTACAGACAATCAAGCATAGGATTGATTTTCTTCCGATTTTTTTAGCATTAATTCCAGTTTTTAAATAAAATGCATTGTGTATGATGTTTTTCTTAAGCAAGTTTAGTGATCATTGAAAAATGCAGCTTTAAAAAAAATTAATATATTTATGTTAAAAAAGAAATCATTTGTATATTGCAATACTTATTTCTATATTTCTAGTTTAATGATTATGTATTCGATATTTGATGCATAATTACTTGCAAAAGCTTGACTAAGAGCTTTGGATCCATTCCCCACGTGATTGATTTGACATCTAACTGGAAAAAAAAATTAAATTTTACAATTAACAAAAATGTATAATTATCTTATAAATTTTGCAAGACTTTCTAGATACAACGAACCTCTTTAAGACATCTGTGTCCATGTTTTTTGAGAAATTGTCGAAATTTATATCCAGACAACATAGTTGAAGTTCGCAACCATTTTTCGGCATCCTAAAAGTAAAACAAACTTTAACAGTATATAGTCATCTTTCAACACGCAATCAACAATTTTCTTAATGTGCAAATTGTATACAAATTTCACTTCCTTTATAAAAAATAATGTTTTTATTACGGATTCAATAAGCATCCTTATACAAATGCGCAAGTTTTACCTAAATTCTCAATAGGGGGAGATAGTATGTTAACGTCACACTAACAGACAACACAAGGGCTACAGGAATATGATTATGACGTCCCATGACGTCATAGTCATATGATAATGATAATCACGTGTTTCTAGCCAATCAGTTTAAAAACGCATGTGACATCACAGTCAGGCGATAAGTACAATCGTGTTTCTAGCTAATTAGTTCCCTTGTTGCTAACTTTTGCTCTTTGCAGAAACGTTCTCTTAAAAAGTACATATTTGTCAAGAGTAATAACGTACATACGCATACAAAATGCATTTTATACATGCATAAACTAAGATTTCTTTTTTTAAATTCTTTGAGGAAATTTTTTTATAATACTTTAACATCGTTATCCAATCAGAAAATATGAATTTTTATGTAAATTTTACGAATAGAACAACAAGTTCAAGTTGACTTAATGTCTGTTTTGAATTCAATGGAGAACACGTGTTTGTCTTCATCATGTGACCGTCATGAATTGAGCCCAAGGTCAAGTGACAAGGATGACACCTGAGCCAGCACCCCACCCCCTTTGAACTACCCCACTAGGACTTCTCCTAGACTGATTTCCCGTGCATCAGCCCCTCTTCAGTGGCACTAGACCTGAAATACATGACACGCCGGCCACGAGTCTGCGACCATGACCATTGGGCTACCATGGTCATGGTCACGCCATATGACTTATAAAGCATGTGTGCAGTACGCTCCAAAATTTTAAGTGACTCCGTAATTTGCTCGACGTACACTTTGAATGGTAATCAATATTTAATGCACTTCTACCCAGCATAAGATTTTTGCAAACACTCATATATTGAAAACGTGATTTAAAGACAAAAGGTCATTGAATAAAAATGTCAGTCTTGCGGGAAATCATTCACGGCCTCTCTCTCTCTTTTTCCTTTTACTTCAGAGGAATAATTCCGGACTTTTTAAGTTTTCCACACACACACACACACACACAAATTGTATTTATGAAACTATTGCATTTATTTCATTACACGAATAACACAAAACTATAGCGACATTGCTTTAATTATTAGCGTAACAAAAAATTATTAATGCGCATTAATTTCAATATCAATATTTGTAAATCTCACTTCAATAACGAAAGATTAGGATATCTTTCGCAACTATACCAATACTTTAACACGACCCTTTACTGAAATTTTACCTAACCCTTTTTAAGGTCATGGTAAGAATACTTACCACCAATTGCATAATTTTAAATGTCCATAATAAGCTATTTTATCATATTTCATTTGTGCAGTCATGCATTAATAACTTCAGAAAATTAAGAAAATTATAAACTTTTACACACTTTGTTACCAACCCCCTCCCCCACATAACAGGATTAAAAACTTCCTCATTGATCTGGCAATTTCATGAAAAATAATATTGTAATTTGTCATCTATGAATAAAAAATATTATATAATATACAATTCTTTTTCCAGTTTGTATATTTGCAAAATGTATTTGATATATATAAACCAAATATATATATATATATAAAGTATTAATTTCCTACTTTTTAATAGAACTAAATGAGAGAGAACAGTGGTAAATATACTTACTACCAAAAAAGTGGTGTTAAAAATCAAATTAATTTTATCTTATAAGATATATGAGTTTCTCTTCTTAAATCAATTTCAATTCCACAAATATTTTAATATACCTTTACTAGAAATAAATGGCCCATTAAAAGGTTTGAAAAATGTAAATAGCTAGAAGCGGGCCCTTTACACCCAGGAAAACATTGAATATATTCAACATAATATAGTTGATTTTGCAAGCCAAAGCCTATACTATTTCTCTTCCGGTGATTATATTTTTAAATAATCATATTTACAAATAATTTTTTTTCCAGTCCGTATCGATCCGATAGTTCCACAATAAAGTTTTTATTATAAATAAAATGATTTTTTTAGTAAATACTTCCTATTTTAATGTGTGGAATATTGTGTGTATATATATACAGAGACGTCTTAAGGCACGGGCCAACTGGGCCCAGGGCCTCAGACGCTATGAGGGTCTCACCTCACTTTTGACTCAGCCTTAATAAAATCATAATTTGAATAATTTCAATGTCAAATGTTATTTCCGATACTATTCTCCGAAAAAATGGGAATTTCGGACGATATGTCAACTGTCTACAGGTGATGACCGTCATCCACTTTCGTCTAGGACTAACACCTCACCATCATTACTCTTTCAATCAAAAGGCAACAGTTGGTCGAGTCGGTTTGTGCGATTGTAAGTCATACACATTTATTTGTTTCGGGTTATTGTTTGTACGAGTTGTGACGAATCTATACGGGTTTCTACTAATTTCTTCCTTTATCTTTAAATCAAAATATTTATTTCAACCAACCTTCATCGATAAACCAAACGTGATTTATGCAAATGAGCAATATTATATAAATTCGGTTTTCGCGAGTTGAAAGGAGCGAAGTAAGAGGTCAAGTTAAGTGAAGTAAAGTGAAGAGAGTGAGCTGTCGACACGTAGTTGTTAACAAGTTAAGCGAGGTTGATACGTTTGATGTGTGCAAGGAGAAGTGGTTATTGAAGATCGAAAAGCAGTGTAATTAAATATTACGGAGCGTGGAGCCATCGGCATTTGATCCAGCTAACGATAGTGCCTGAAGTTCTCCGTGAAGGAAACGTGCATTAAGAAATAAAGTACTGTAAATTTGATTAAGAAAAAGCTGATTAATAGTGTGCGGCGTAGTCGTAAATGTGTGCGTTTAAGCTATCTTAGATTCAGTTGAAGCTTTGTAATATTATCCCCGCATTTGTATATCTCACCTCTGCACTCTACCATTGTTTATATACCTTAATTAGAATTGTGTTGTGTCTGTTTCTTAATAAGTGATAAGAATTAATAAATCAGTTTAGATTGGAATAATGTCTATGGATTATTTAGTTCCTCCTACACATCTAGCCGGGTTTTCAGATAGACAGGAGGGTTCGAATGTAAGGGGGGTCACAACAGAGTATTTGACAACGTATGTTAAGTACTGTCTACTGTTAAGGGTCATAGGTGGGAACTATATTTGTGTAGAGACCCAAAGCCTATTTTTGTGTCGGGGCTAGGACTTCAAGAATTCTTAAGACGTTAATATGCGAGATACAACACGGATGTACATAACATGAAACGTATTTATCGTGTTGCATAGGAGGTTTACTGTACAATAAAACATGATTAAATTCTAGTACAAAATTATTTACCTGGACTGTCATAGAACTGAATTCTTCGCTACCGATATCTTTCACTATTTGATTGGCAACATCCTGAAAACAAGGAAGAAATTTCCACTTGAGATAAATTTCGAATCGGACCCGATTTCATTTTATTTCTGATATTCTCACCTGCATAGCTTGTGGAATAGTTGCGCTCTCCACTGTTGATGAGGTTGTGAGAAGTCTTCCAAAGTCACTGTAAACATCGGGGTGGAAATCTAACAAGGATATTTAAATGTATTAAAAAAATTATTACAAGTTAGAAAAATTCTTAAAATTGATTTAACATTTCCTTTTCTACCTCTTGGCATTTCTGAGCTCGTAAATTTTATTTGGTAGCTCTTCAAACTACTCTAACGTGATAACTTACACACAGACTTCTCAGTGCTGTAATGATGAGGGCTTTATAACTCTGAATGGATAAACTGTTCAGTGTATGAGCACAAAATATTATAAATTTTAAAATTAATAAAAATTGTTAGCTTGATTGAAATATAACAAAATTGGCTTTTGTTTTTAAAGAAATAAATTTTATCATGCGTTGGGGGGGGGGGGGGAGAGTATGGAAGTAACTAAAATTTAAAAAGAAAAAAAATAAGTATTAAAATAAGTCAATTTGTGAAACTAGAATTATTAATCTTTTTTTAACAATTTGGTTCACATTGATAGCTTAAAAAAAGACAAAACAGTTAATAGTTAATAAAAAGAAATATTTACTAACATCTCAAGATATTTTTTTAAGATGATATTCTAAGCTGAAAAAGTTCATCGACTCTTTCCTCTTATTTTTCTATTAACCCACACACATCCATCTCAATTTAGTTTATATTTCAATTTATTTTAATTTTTTAAATCAAAGAATATTGTGTGAATCAGTTTGGAAACACACATATTTTAAATAAAAATTAAGAGAGAAAACCCATTTAAAAAATATAATTCTGTAAAAATACAAATTGAAAGTGTCCATGACTGACGATCACGTCTAAATATGCCCTGCTGTTTTAAATATTTTTTTCAAATGTTGTTGAATGTGCCCAGTGGTGCACAAAGGAATTCTTCAAAGAAGGAGGGGGGGGGGCGAGGGTCGAAAGTTCACAATTCTCGTATCATGCTCAATACACTGCCCAACATATTCTTTTGATTTTGTCAACTTTCCGGAACAACACAGTAAAAAAATTAATTTTTCATCACAAATACTTAATTAAATTTTACGTATTTTATATATAGGATTATAATCAATCGGGAAAAAAATCAAGGGCTATGGAGGGGCGGACCCGGGAACTCCTCCCCCTTTCCCTTGTGTGCGCCACTGGTTGTGCCTTTGATGACTTTTTATCGTTCTATACCAGGGGTGGCGAACCTTTATGGATCAACATGCCATTTTTTCTAAAGAAGTGTTTAATGAGGTATAGACGAGCCGTCAAATAATTTTTGATTATGATATATATTATTGGGAAAATAATAAAACTAAATACTAACAACACAAAACTCTTTATTTACTAAACCTTTGCACTGCATAATTGTAAATGTTTTAGTTATACGTGTAATTCAAATTATAAAGTAAGCATTAGTGTGACTTCTCTTGTTGCAGATTGGATGACAAACAAGTTATATTAGGATTGTAACATGTTACTCTTTTAGTAGAATGCACGCGGATTTGGAGTCATCTGAAGCAATTAATTATTTTTGCTGTGGTTCACTTTTTTTGACTAAAAGATTTGTGATTTGTTTCAAAATGTTGTTTTACAGACGATGTTCTGCATACCACTACTCCAGAACATAAAAAACACACAGCTTTGTCATCTTTACTAATCATATGCCATATATTTCTAGATTCACCAAGTTTGAAATTCTCTGTTACACCTATTATCGTGCTTTTTTTTTATTTTGTTCTTTTGCTGAACTAGCCATGTTAAATAACAGTTAAATATCGTAAATATAACACAAATAAACTTTAAAATACAGTTCTGTCGAAAAAATTGACTATACTATGCGCAGACAAACTTTGCATCATATGCAATTGTAGTCCACAACATGACTAAGGCAAGACAATAACAAACAAGTGTGCACCCCGCCGCCCCACGATCGATAATTCCCGTTTGTTCGTAGTACCTCATAGTGAACTTTGTTAAGTTGAAATAAAATGCAGACCATTTTGATCGCTGGCGTGCCCAAAATATTGTCACGTGCCATCATTGGCACGCGTGCCACTGGTTCGCTATCCCTGTTCTATAGTGTATTGGGCTGATTCTGGACTTATGACCGGAAGATCGGAGACGGCCAAAGTATAAACAAGTAATATAAAAAAAATTTAATCGATTTCTACTTAGGTCATCAATGAAAATTTTATTTTACTTTACTTTCCATTAAATAGTTACAATTAATGTAAAGATGTATATACATAGGATAGAATCACAATATTAAGAGGGAAAATAGAAAGCGATTTTCCGTGCAATTTTGCATTTCCCTTTTTATATATGATGTTGAACTATTTTTTGTGTGTATTTTTCTGTTTATTCATTAATTAAATTATTTAATTATTCAATAAAATATTATAGTAAAAAGAAATCCCATTCTCAGAAATTAGGCCACCCCAGGTGGGATTTGAACTCACGACCTTTGGATTAGAGGTCTAACGCGCTATCCACTGTACTACAGAGACACAACGAACGGTATTCCTTTCTATATATGCTGTTGCACTATTATTTTTGTTTGTTTATTTAATTAATGAATTTTTATTTGAAAAAATTGTATTAACATCAAGTGTCATATAGTACAAGTTTATAAAAAAATGTATTTGAACTTGAAGAGAGTAAACTAATAGTAGGAATTGGAAAAAAATTGAAAATGGAAAAAAATACAAAAGTTTTGAATATTATTATTTTTTTTTTCTTATATTATCATTACGAAATGAGAGCGTCGTTTTTCCTCTTACCTCCTTTTGCTTTGCATAAAATGGAAAAGATGTACATATTCCAACTCGAAGAGCTTTCCGTGCATGTTACTTGAAGTCTTCCAGCCTATGAATAAAAAATATCATAAGATTTTAATTGCTGAATATGAGAAACAGTGAAATACACAAGAATGGAATTGGAGGTTCAAACTGTTCTCATACACCAAGAGAAGTTAAATCATTATTTACATCGCACCCATCCTCCGCCTCCATACAATAACAATGTATTGAATTCAATAATACTATACTTTGACGCTAAGGCTACAGTATGAATTTAACATCTTAAGTACCACCAGCGTATGTAAACATCTCACTCAACCAAAGCGTTAATTGCCTTGGACGTACATAAACGTCTTTCCGAAATACGAACTTCTCTGTGCAGTACTATCCATAAAATTATTACGAAGGCTTTGAAATACAGTAAAAGGACCTTGACAGTGGCTTGCGTAGGATTTACTTATTTCACAGGATTTGCTTATTTATTCCTTTCCTTCCTTCTCCCTCCAATACATCACATACGCATCCCTACGTGAAAAACGGCGGCATTGGGAAGCGAATCCCGTAACTTTTACACGACAGTAAAGGGATTGATTATATAAACCGTAAAAATTATCAAGATAAGTGTTAATTTTTGTAAAAATTTCATATATGACAAGCTCATGTGGTGTGACTGGTAATTATTAAACTGGTTCTTAACTTAGTACTAATAAATTAATTATAAATACAACGAGGAGTAATGATACACTTATAAGTGTATTATATCAGTGCACACGTGCATTTATATTTTAATATGTCAATGTGTTTTGTTTGTTTACTTACGTTAAATTAATAATTTTTTAAATAATCTTTTGTTTTCGACTTATCAATATGCTCGCGCCCCCCTCGTAGAGTTATCACACCCCTCAAGGTGGGCGTGCTCCACAGTTTGAGAAACGCTGATTGAACCCCTTCCATAAGAGTAGTCTGCGCACATTGATGACAAATGATAATGACAAATATATTCATTCTAGAGGTCATAGATTTATTATTATATGTACTTCAATTGACTAAGTACGATGTCAGAATCAGTTTGACTTATTTAGACAAAAATGGAGTCTAGGTAGCCAAGTGGATAAAATTATGAGTCGGTAATGTATGAATTGAATGTAGGTTTGTATACTAAAGACTTCAATAAAACCCGTCATGTGAAAAAATGGAAGCTGTTGCATGTTAAATAGGACCTGGTCTCGATGTTTCCATACAATGTAGCTTGAGAATTAGGCGAATGAAGAAAAATCTCAAATATTTTTCGCATTTGACCTCAATTCAAGCTTAGTTGTTAAGGTCACGAATTCGTGACCGGCGTGTCCGAGTTCGTACTCTAGTGCACTCAAGTGTTCGTACTAGTGCTTCTAAAGGAGTGTGGAAAAGCTGATGCACATTAAATCTGTCGAGACTCAAAAGTCTTCCCATCTGCATGGTGTTCGTAGTTTGGAGAGGGGGTGTCAGTTCAGGTGTTGTCCTCGGCACTTAACCGTGGTTCAGAATTAAGAAGTCCGTCGCCAAAAGCCTTCAAGTCACTTTATAGCTCTACCTTAACCACTTAAGTGCCACGGGCGTGTATACACGACCTGCTGAGCTGGTGCCTTTGGTGCCCCGGACATGTATACTTGTCCTTCCAAAGGAGAATTTTTTGTATTGTGCTGCTCTGTTTAAAACTAATCCAACGACTTTGGAATACAATAACATGACACACATTGACAGTGTTTCTAAAGAATTAACTTATTTCGGAGAAGAGGAGGGGAAGGAGTTTGAAAGGGAAACGATGAAAAAAACGATGAAAAAAAACGATGAAATTCATAGCTAAGCAATTTTTCATGTTTTTTTCGTTTGAGTGTGCCCTTTTCTCTTCTTCATTTGCCGTCATTTCCACTTACCGTGTGTAATAGGAGCTTTTTAATTTTTTGTATGAATCCAAGGAATGCGATGTTGGTTTATGGGTTCACCCATGTTTCAGGCTATATCACAGAACAGATAAGTTATACTTTATTTTTTATTATATTATAACTCTAGAGATTAAATCTTTCATTTCATAAAATTTTATCATTTTCTTTTCTTTCTTTTTTAAAGGGAAAGCAAATAATTTTTAGGTGAAAAAAACACGTCTTTTCTTTTCCCCCAATAAACCGCTTAACAATGCGGGCCTGTGAAAAAAATCG